>APFE030158379.1:171923-222655 GCA_000404065.3 Pinus taeda
ATTATTGATAAAATCGCCTTCCATTTTTCTTATATACCATGGAGATTCACCCATTTATTATATTTATAAATTTAGGGGGGGTTCTTAAAATTTTCCCTGTATTGGACGCAATGGTTTTTTGGTCCATGGTATTGGACGTGATGGTTTTCGGTCCATGGTATTGGATGCCTCGGCATGTATAAATATGTATTGTAACATTGAAAGGAACATAATGAAAAATCAAGCTGGTAGTCCCAGTTTTGGAAACCAGGGGAAAATCTCTGTGTATATGTGTTTTATGTGTTTTGCTCTCGCATTGTTTATTTTCTGTATTTTAGAATTCGTATGCAGGTAATTTCTGTACGGGGTTCAAAAATACATTAATATGGCAATGAAGTTATCCATGTAGTGTAGTCTATCCACATATGTATTAAACCTAATTTGCGCATTGTAAAAATATAACGCATAATACTGAAGATTGTCCATAGTTAATTGAAATGCGGGAAGCATGGTATAGGAGGTAATGCATAGCTAATTAAATTAGAAGCTCTAAGTAGCAGGCCATGGTAATTTTTATGGTAGAATGTGTATGTACTACAATTCATATTATCACTATTTTATGTCTATGTTCCTGAGCATGAGTTGTTTCCGCTGCAGTATGCACTGAGGCTTCGGTAGGAACTCTCCTTCGTGCTCCCCCTGTAATACAGACCAATCAATAACATGATCAACATCCTTTATATACTTCTTAAGCAATGAAATATGGAAAACATCATGGAATTTCAATGTTGGAGGTAGTTCCATTCGATATGTCAATGTTCCAATCCTCTCAAGGATCTCAAAAGACCCACAATACCATGGTGTCAACTTGGCACTTGAAACAACATTCAAAGAGTTTTTCTTGGGCTTAATGCACAAATATACATGCTCCCAAACCTGAAACTCTTTGAACAACATGTGTTGATTTTCATAAATCTTATGCCTATCATGTGTTGCCTTGAGATTCTTCTTTATAACCTACATTTCCTGATCCATGTCTACCAACATGTCCGGTCCAATAAGTACCTTATTCACTGGATCACTCTAGCTGATGGGAGTGTTACAACTTCATCCATACAATGCCTCGAAAGGACTCATCCTCAAGGACTCCTGATAACCGTTATTATATGTAAACTAAACCAATGGAAGATATTTATCCCTTTTCCTATGTTGGTGCATCATGTACACCTTAGCATATCCTCCAAAATCGTGTTGACCCTCTATGTATGATCATCTGTCTGCAGATGATAAGTTGTACTGAAGGCCAACTTTATACCCAAGCCTGCAAATAGCTCCTTCCAAAATTTGGAAGTGAACTTTGCATCCCTGTCCAACACAATCTTATTTGTAACACCATGTAGCCTCACTATCTCTCTTATGAACACTTATGCTACCTTACTAGCTAAATATGTAGTCTTCATCAGAATGAAGTGAGCTACCTTGCTCAACCTTTCAACCATGACCATAATATAATCATGCTACTTCACTTTCCTCAGAATACCTATGATGAAATCCATGGAAATGACCTCCCATTTCCATTCTAGAATCACAATAGGCTATAGTAGACCACTTGGATGCTTGCTTTTGCCTTTACCTACTGACAGTCTAACATCTAGCCACAAACTCAACCACTTCATTCTTCAAATTCAGCCAATAGTAAAAATTCTTCACTGTCATCAATGTCTTCTGATACCCTGGATGACTCGAATACAGTTTCACATGAAACTCCCTCAATATAAGCTTCTTGAGCTCACTGCAATTCAGCACATAGATCCTATCTTGAAACCTCACCAAACCATCTACCATTAGATGATAGTCTGCATCCTAATCCCTTGTGCCTGTACCTACACTTGTACCTACATATATACCTACACTTGTACCTGCACCTGCACCTATACCTACACTTGTATCTTTACCTATACCTATACCTATACCTATACCTGTGGTCTGTTGTAACCTGTGCATAATCTCCATGTATTTGTCATCCCGTTGACCTGCCTGCAAAATATTATCCTGTAACTCTGTCCCATAAGAGCTTATAGATGCTATATGATTTACCTATACCTTCCTTCTAAGAAAATCTACAACCTAGTTCTCCTTCCCTTTGATGTATCTAATCTCGAAATCAAACTCACTAAGCGTGGCCAACCATCTAGCTTTCCTGGCATTTAGATTCAGCTAGTCAAACAAATATCTCAGCTACTATGATTGCTCATCAATGTGAACCTCCTGCCCAGAAGAAAATGTCTCCACCTATTCAATGTATGTATAATCGTTGTTAGCTCAAGATCATGCATCAGAGAAATCTGCTCATGCTCATTCTATTTTCGTGACTCATACAACACTACCTGTCCTTCTTGCATGATAACTCCACCAAGTCCCATTTTGTAATCATCTGTGCACACAACAAACTACTGGTCCAGATCCACAATATTTAGCACTGGTGCATGTGTCAACAACTGCTTAAGATGCTCAAAACTAACTTCACATTTTGTCATCCATTCAAAATTCTTACCTTTATGCTACAATGATGTGATAGGATATGCAATGTGTGAGAATTTCCTAATGAACCTCATGTAGTAACATGCCAATCCCATAAATGATCTCACCTCATCTAAATTCTTAGGAGTTTCCCATTCCATGCTCTCTTAGCAATCTCAACACTGCAGCTAAATGTTTAGTATGTTCTTCCTCATTCATAGAATATACTAGGATATCATCAATGAATACAATAACAAACTTGTCCAAATAAGGATGCAACACGTTATTCATCAAACACATGAATGTAGCTGGAGCATTAGTTAAGCCAAATGGAACAACAACAAACTCATAATGCCCATACCTGGTCCTAAACGCAGTCTTAAAGATATCCTCTTCTTTGATGCGTACCTGATGATATCTTGATCTCAAGTCGATCTTAGATAAAAATGTTTCTCCCTTTAGTTGATCAAGTAAATCATCAATCCTCAGCAAAGGGTACTTATTCTTGATCATTACCTTATTCAGCTACCTGTAATCTGTCCACAATCTAAGAGTACCATCTTTCTTCTTTATGAACAACACTGGTGTGCTCCAAGGTGATACACTAGGTCTGATGTATCCTTTGTCCAACATTTACTTTAGTTGCAACTTCAACTCTACCAACTCAGGTGTGCTCATCCTGTAAGGTGCTTTTGATGTTGTAGCTTCCCCTGGTACCAACTCAATAGAAAATTCTACCTCCTTGTGAGGTGGCAACTCTAAAATATCCTACGGAAATACATCCCGAAACTGTTGCAATACTGGGTACCTGCTCAACACATTTACATCCTCAACCTCCTTACCCTTGTCACTAGAAATTTGTGTTGCAAACATCACACAACCTTTTCTGCTACTACGCTTAGCCTGCGTAATGGTAACCATCCTCACTAATGTAAGCTTCTTCTTTCCCTACAAAGTCCTCTTTTCCTCACTATCATCCACACACTCAAAGGCCTTGTCGAAGCAATCCACTTTGGTTTTGTGAAGGTATAGCCAATCCATAGCCAAAATAATACTATATGATCCCAATGGAAATACATTCAAATGTGTTGTTCTAGGCATACCATTTAACTCAAATGCACAAGCTCTTACCCAATGGTGAACTTGCTTCTTTGTACATATATCCAACTATACCAACCAACATTTTGCATGCACATCTTTTCTCAAACCGCACTTATCCACCAGGTAAGGATTAATATAACTATAGTTAGATCCAGGATCAATCAAAATAGAAACAACTTTTTCACAAAGCTTACCATCCATCTCAATGATCGATGCTTGATGATCTGCCTACCTGTTGTCCACAACTAAATAAATCTGAGGAATTCTATGACGAACATCACCAATTGTATGTGCCTCCTGAGCACTGTATATATGGGGTCTACCACCACTCTGACACTGCAGAAAATCCATCTTATAATGATCCTTAACACATATCCAACACTGTAATGGTTCCTTACCACCGCCTCTAGCCTACTTCTCTCCATGTCCCTTCTCACCTGCATTGAATCTCTTGTAAGGAACTGCATTATCTTTCTCACTTGCATCTTGAGGTCTTCCTCCCTTTGGTGTCCATTTTCCTTTAGCTTTGTCATTTCTTTTAAAGTCATGCTTAGGCTCAACTTTTCACTTTGACTGCTCATAACAATGCTTCAACTTTTAGATGGCCTCCTCCAACGATCTAGGCTCATCGAACTCAATCTGGTCTTTGTATGCAACTGGAAATCCACTGATGAATCTCTGAACCTTAGCCTTCTCCTCTTTGAGGTAAGGCACATATCTCAACAGCTCCAAAAATCTTCTAGTATACTCCTCATCTATCATAGAATCCATTTGCAACTCAAAAACCTCCTTAGCTCTATCATCATAGTACCTCTCAGAAAATTACTTCTTCTTGAAGATCCTTTCAAATGCATGCCAAGTTAAATCATCCCATGTATGTCCTTGACATTCTTCATGTCTTTCCACCAAAAATACACCTTACCTTTGATACTGAAAAGGGCTATCCTTGCTTTCATTTTTCTGAATAATCATGCAATCTAAATAATTTCCTCATGCCAAGCAACCAAGCCTCTGCATCTTGTGATTTCTTCATCTCTCCATCAAAGGTAGGTGGCTTTGCCTCCTTGAACTCATCTAGAAAGTATCCCCTATCATTCCTCATGTACGAATGATAATGATGACGATCATGATGTCTGTCAGAACCAAAACTAGAGTAATACCTGTGTCCAGTACCTCTCCTATCTACAGTGTCCAACAACCTGCCATCTTTGATACTGTCAGATCTATCTCACCTATGTCTACTATGAGACCTATTCTAATATGCCCCATTAGCTCTATCCTCATGTCCATGGCTGATCCGAAGAGGTCCCTGTCACTGCAAACATGACAAACTCTAAAGTAATATCTCATTCACCTCTGCTTATTTCTCTTGTATCTGCATGATTTTGTCATTGTCTTCTTTGCAACTCCTTATTTCTTCCTTCAGGCTTCTCAAGGTGTCTTCCAAGTTAGAAGAGTGCCCCATG
Source organism: Pinus taeda (assembly GCA_000404065.3). Taxonomy (NCBI): domain Eukaryota; kingdom Viridiplantae; phylum Streptophyta; class Pinopsida; order Pinales; family Pinaceae; genus Pinus; species Pinus taeda. Next base: position 176,990 of record APFE030158379.1, read on the forward strand.
CCATGCTGCCCATCTAATTCATAGGCATACTATGTTAGCTAAACCAAATCACCATAAATCAACGTACCTTAGCATAATTCAGGGAGGATACCTTGTCTGCAAGATCATCAAATCAACGTGATGCATGTACAATGTTGTAGCATTTTTTGGTTTTGGTAAGTTAGTATCAATTAGTCAAAAAATGAAAATATATTTCAAAAAAATGTTAAGTTAGGATATGGACAAAAATAATATTAAATAAAAAATGTTAGGGATATTTTATGAATAAGTCCATATCAAATAAAATGTTAGAATAGATGCCCTAAAAAATGGAGGCAAAAATAAAATGTTAGTTTAGAAAGAAAAGAAAAGAAAGAATAAACTCTCAAAGTGTTGCAAATCCAAATGGCACTACTCTTAGTCAATTTTATTTTTTGCAAATAAAGGTTATGTGCAGATTGTTTAAATGCCCCACCTAGTTCATCTAATCCAATTGTACAGTTTAATCATGATCGGAATTGATTTAAATTTTTGTCAATAGGTAGAAAATAAAATTCGCTCAATAATTTAATCTCAGCCAACAGAGGAAATAAGGGATAGAGGTAGATTAGTCGATCTCCTATTTCAATCGGGGTTTCTTTTGATTGTGAAAATGTTGAATTAGACAAGTCATAATTTTGGTCCTCAATGGAAGTTTTACCTTTTCTTCTAGTTAGACAAGTGGACATTGTTTATCAAATCTAGGTGGAGAGTGCACAAATAATCAACATAAGGAATAATATGATTAGAAACAGGTGCAATAGGAGTATTTCCAAGACTATTGGGCCAATGGAAAATACTAGAAGGAGGTTACACAAGGTTGTTATCCCACCCATCCTACATGGGATGAAAAGGAGGCTCATCATTATCCATGAGACTAGGATGTGGTTTTAAATTGTCATCAGGTTAGACAAAGGGAGGAGGTAAGATAGGTTGGTCGCCAAGAGAAATATGGCTAGTTTATGTAAGTTGGTTGAATTCTTAAAAGTTGACATCAAAGAGGATGAAGAAACTTGTTCTCTTGTTTCTACCCTCTTGTTAAACTATGCTTAACCTTCTTCCTCTACCTCTCTTATTTCCCCTGCTTTCTTTGTTGAAAAGTTGATCATTAACATCCATAAAGTGAACCAATATGCTCAAGTATAATATTGAATGCAATAAACACATATTAATACAATTTGTTAAATATATTAAACATGGCCCAGATATTAATACTAAAGACCAAGCATTAAATGAATATGACGAGGGAAAAAATTATGGAGGAAAGGAGCATCTCACATAAATTTGCATTATATAAATTCTTCTTGTATCCCCATATATATCATTAAACATTAAACAACTAATTCAAATATTTGTAATCATCTCTTATTCCATTTAATAAAGAATTCATGCTAGTCTCATAAATATCCTTCAACAAACAATATCAACAACCTTCAACAATGTTTGGGATGAGGGATATATTAATTTTAGGAAAATGGAAAATGGGCACATGAAGGCATTACATATGGATCTATATATTTGTTGGGATGTAAAATTGGAACCGTTTTTAACCTATTTTTCCTATCTTTCTCACCATTTTGACCTTAAAAGCTATACCATGTTACCTTATGCGTCACCCTCTGACCAATGTATATTTCTTTTCTATGTCACCTTACTATGTATTAACAGAAATGACAAGGGATTGTTTCAGGGGAAGCTTGGCTCATTGAAAATGTTGTTGTAGGGATGTTATGTACTAGTTTTTTCCTACCAATTCTAGAATCAAAGACGTGCTGATACTGTTGTTGTTGCATTAATACATTATCTCTTGGATCTTCTGTTTTTCCAAAAATTATGGTAATGGTCAACTTGCGTTGTCACTTGGTCAAGTGAGAATTGACCATTGCACCAACAAAGCAATTTATTTATTGATAATACATCTAGGATTTATTGAAATAGTTACGACTTCTAGTTATCATTTTTTTTTGTATTTTGGAAAGACTTACAATATTTTATATTCATAGAAAATTGTTGTAATCTGTTTCTTGATTTAGGTAATCACAGAATCAAGATATTATCATGATTTACTATGTTTCAAATAGAGGTGTATTGTAATTTATAAAAGAGGAATCTCTCTACCTCGTGGGAGGGGGGACATTGCCACTATGATTTGGAGAAAATTGTGCAAACACAATCATTGCTAATATCAATGCATCTCTTATTATTTGTGGCATCTTGCTTCCTTATTGATTATCTCATGAGCTACATGTACCGAATCCCTGCTAAGGAGGAAGGGCCCTCTTATTTGCAAGGATTGATGAGTTAGTAAGGTACTACATATGTATATTTAGTTTCTCTTAGTTTTGATGTGTAACTATTTCACTCTTACTGTTATTGATCTTTCGATGCATTGCAATTATTAACAATGAATTGCAAAATAATGGTTTCAGTTAATTGTGTAATAGCTTAAGTTCTAGACTGGTCCACTCGTGATCATGTGTGCTCTATGTTAATTCATTATTATAGTTTGGAGGTTCTTATTGATGAATTATTGTGTGATTGTTACAAAGTGTTTTTTAGATTGATTGAATGTGTTCTTTTATTAAATTAAGTTTCGATTGGATGAGTGCTACTTTTCTTTTGCAAGGAGTCACTAAGTGATCACGTGATTTATGTGAGTGTGACTGTGATCATTTCTAAGTGTTGAGAGTGATGATTGCGACAACATTTTAAGGGTTAATGTCACTAGAGCCAGTTATACATTGTTCATGCATATAATTTGCATAATATCCTCGAAATAAACTACCTACCCTGGTTGACAACTTATATGTGAGCGCTTTTTAATTGATCCTTATTTAAAAGACGATTAATTTGACCAACAATATGAATAATGATTTTGAGGCTATATTGATGTTAAACAATTTTATTATTTTTGGGATGAGATAACATTTGTAAAAGGAATATGTGGAATGATGTGTAGGCTTGAGATTATAAGATTGAGCCTTTATTTGTTCTTCATTTATGAATATTCCAAAACTGTTATAAGTTTAACTTTCTTTGAAATATTACCATAAAAAGCTCTATGATACTTTTAAATAATTCACTGATGTGACTATTATAGGAAGGATACTAAGACGATGTTCAATAATTGAGACTCCATATATTTTGTTTACTATCATCTTAATATAATAATTATTATGATACAAGAATTCAAGTATCAAATACAAATAAGTACCATAACCTAGCTTTACAACTTTTATCCTTTTCCTTTTTTAATTCCCAGGTTAAAATTATTTTACCACAAAAACTTATTTCTATCTTTCAACATCCATGTTATTACTATTTTCTCTTGTCTTTTATTATATAGTCGAGTGTGGAGAAGGGGTACATGTATTTCCGAATAACCAATAGTAAATACTCAAGTATGAACTAGGTTCAAACTGAAAATTGAATCCCTACTAACACACAACCAACACATTTACCAACCTTACAAATTGAGATTGGAAAACATATATAATGGTATTACTTACCTTGAGCTTGAGTTAGGAGATATGTTTTTGAACTCAAGCTTTTTTCTTTCAAAATTTTAGTTAATATTTCAACCTCAAAATCTTGTTACCATTTCTCATATAATCAAATGTTAAATTGATAATATAAAAAATTGTCACATAAACCCTAGTTTTGACTTAGGTTGTGAATCGTGTTTGAACCCAAATCTATGTTAAAGTCATAAATTTAGAGTGTATGTTGCATACAATATCACTATTTTTCTAACATTTGGGTTATGATTTCAACCTAAAACTTGTTATTTCCTTTTTATTTGAATCGTTGTATAAAAACATCGAGGTTTTACATAATTAATACCAGCAAATATTTCACATTTAACTTGAAACCTATACCTTTCACTTGTACTAGTCCAACTAAAGTTAAAATCTCTTGAAAATTATACTCTTTACTAAACATAGTTTAAATATTGTCTAAAATCGACTTAAAATGAACCAATTTCAAACTCTACTCAAAATTTTCAATACAGATTTCATTATAAAATTCACAATTCAAACCTACAGTATAATGTTCAAATAGAGTGATGTAAAATTCTTAAACGTAGTGAACTAATGGAGGGAAGTATGAGAATGTGAATTCATGCCAGAAAAACTAAAACAAAGTCATTATTGTACAAAGTAATTTTCTTGACTATGACAAACGTAACCAAGCTGAACCAACTTCAACATATGAATAACACACAATCTCATTTTCTGAGTGAAATAATGAAGAAGGGAAAGAAAATATCTAAAATAATCCATACTATATCTAGGCCACATCTAACATGTAATAACAAAAACTAGTAATTGGAGCATTACACTACAAAAAGTACCAACATTAGGCAACGAAAGTGTTGAGCTTATAAACCTGTGCAATCCATTAAGAAAATACCTATTTCAGAGTGGTTCCAAATTCTCTATAGAGCCAACATTTCTAGTGACGGCTTTCCAAATGACCAAGAAAAAATTCATCTTGAAATACCATAAAGACTTCCAAGATGGCCCAACTACAAAGCCAATGGTGTTAATGCACCATTCCATTAGCATTAATGCATGGAGTTGGCATCCATGCCACCTCAACAAAATCCACCACCAGAATTCATCAACTATACCACCTTAACAACGATATTAAGCCCATGACGTTAATTGTGCGTGATCCATCAAATATATCAACTTGGATATGAATTAATACATTTATATGTAATCAGTACAATGTTTAAACTATCAACTTTGTATGGTATTGCGGATATGGCATAACCCCTTATGCTATAGCTCTAAACCATATAATATCAATAATATTTATATCATGCTTTAAACCTTAAAGACATACCACTCTCAATACTTAAACATATTTCTTACGAGGTAGGAGAAACCATAATATAAATTCAAGATTTTTGTCTTGTGTATTTTAATCAATATGGTTTTTATAAAGTATAGTGATTCCCTTTTCTTTATGAAATTGTTTATATCACAACAAGGTGCTAAAAGATTAAGGCTCCATGCCTTAAATGTTTCCGTTACACCATTTTATCACTACTTATCAAGTGTATAACCATAAGCAATATACATTAGTGTGTGTGTTAAATTGTGAAGAAGTCATCAAGAACCCATTTTTTTACAAACATCCATCAATATCTCATGAATGTTAACAATATGTTTCACAACTACTTTTTTCTCCTTTCAAACGACATACATAATAACACACATGAAATCATTTACATTATGAACAACAAAAGTATTTTCCAATCTAAATAGAGGTTTGTCAATAAAATCAAGAAACCGATCATTTTCATGCTCAATAGAAATGCCATATAAAATAATTGATGAAATTTTCATAGGTGACCCCACCTACTTTAATTTCTTTTCTTAACACAAGGATATAGGATTTGCAAAACTTTGCAAGCCTTATAGTAAGTAGGATATACATGATCCAATTCCAAAGAGTAATGTTTAATAAACATGGGTATAAGTAGTGGGGAGACAATTGTTGAACATTCAAGGTTTAAAAACAACCTTTACATGCAACAAAATTGAACTATAATGGGTATCCATGAGAAAAAGTGGGGCAAAAGGGCCTTTGTAGCATAATTAGGAATTAGATGATATATAGAGAGAGACAATTCCTCCCTTGAATTGCCTCCAAAATTCCTTCATGAGGATTTGTTCCATGGCCATTATATTGATATATTCATTCAATTTCCGTACAACCTGGATACAACTTGTCTCATCAAAATGTAATAATAATCCTAATTTTTCAATAGTGATTCTTTAATGCTTCACTCAATAAAGATACTATAATAAATGATTAATAATGAAAAATTCAATTTAAATTTCCTCCTTGAATCCCATTCAGTTCAAGTGTTGAACCTTCGCTCTGGTACCACTCTATAACATACCCAAACCCATAATGCCTGATTATGGATATGAGATATCTATATTTTACCTCCATAGTTTAATTATGGAGATGGGGCGGTAATATTTTTCTCTTCTCCAACATATTCAAAATTAATATTTGACATCACCATTTCCTTCTACTAATCGAGAGCTTTCCAAATCCAAGCTATTGGCACAAAGTTATGACCTAGGGGGCTATAGCCTAATACACCAATGTCGATGGCCCAATGACCCAAAAACCCCATTATCTTGGAGCTCTTGGTCATACTTCCTCTTGATGGACATATGACCGAGCCTATGCCAAAGCCCTCTTTCACCAAAAGTCTAAACGATCAATATTTGATTTTTTGAAATCTCTGATAGAGCTTTTCGGCTCATTTGTAGGTATGAAAATTGTTTCCAACAAGGCTAATACTATCCACAAAGGATCTTGAAGACTTATCTAACTTACAATGGCCTCTCAAGGAAATTGCCTTTAGTCAAACATCTCCTATAAGAAGACATAAATATGGCCTATGTTCAAATACTCAACTTCACTCAGCTAAAGAACTTTTCCTTGCTCACTTAAGACTAAAAGTCTACACCTCATACTTTTATCTTTCTCAACATAGGTAATTATTATTCTATATTTTCTCTCGAGGAAATCAAAGTTCCTTTAAATATAGGAGGAGTTGCAAGCCCTCTCACACTCAATAGGGTTGCATTCTACTATTCCATCCCATAACCGATATGGGAAAAGACTAACTACCATAATAGATTACAAGATCTTAAGCCCAAAATTAACTTTGAATTATTATTTCTAATCATACATTTTATATTCTTTATGGACAACATGCCCCCAAGATATACTCCCATGTACAAAATTTATCTATGGGAGCAAATAACAACTAGAGACCAAGCACAATATGTATTTTCTCATCTCATTATTAAATAATACATAGGAGACTAGCATAGTCATGATAATGAAGTATTTAACATCATTTCATTCATACAAACTTATCAGTTGTTCACAATGTACAAATCCGTCTACTTTTTTTTACTAGCAAGCATAAAAACCATCATAACAATATCCATAGTGTCATTTCATTCATAAGAGGTATATACACTTATCTAATATACTTATATGAAATTGAAGAAGGGTGAGCCACTCTCCACCCAACCTTATGCTCAACTACGTTGTAGTATTTCTTACAACTTTCCACTCTTGAGCTAGATTCGACATCTTCGGAAAATCTTCACTCAGAGTCACTCAAAATGGCATGTCGTAAATGTGAAGGCTATTATCCTTCATCAGTAAGGTTCATGGATTGTACTTCAATATTTGATTCAGGCTTCTTAACACAATAGATATGGTCATCAGAGACTAACACAATACAAAATGGTTCCCTTCATTGATCCAATAGTCCCTCAACACTCCCCTCATCTAGTGCCTTTCGTGCCATAAACAAATACTTGTTCATAATTTCCTATAGGCCCTAATATTAAATGAATGCTTCTCACTATATCCCATTCCCAATTCACTTCAGGATTCCCTTTTACACCTAGTGACTTTGACTCAAGAGGCTTCAAGTCACCTCCTATTTAGAGTCACTTCCTTACAATAATGGGTGGAAATGTCATATTCAACCAATTCATAGGTCATTGGTCATTGTTATCTGATATGAAATTCTCCCCAGTGTTTTCTCTCTCATTTTTTCTTTCATTCTCTGTTTTTTTTGTTCCCTATTATTGATCCTCTCCCCCCCACGAGCACTATTGTTTATGTGTGTTCGAGGGTTCTCCTTGGATTGCATGGTCAACTCCTAGAAGACTCCAAAAGGTTACATAGCCTATGCTCTGAGTCATTTCAGTACCACCTTCCCCATTTGCTCATAATTGATAGCAATTGGTAAGCCAAGTACCAAATCATGGAAACATAGGGAAAAAATAAATTTTAGTAAGATAGGAAGTTTCTCGATCCCCTCATAGATTTATGTCAATGAAGTTTCTCTCCTTGGCATTGAGATCTATGTAGGTTGTCATCTCCTTCAATTCTTGGTAATATATGCATTTAGAATAATATTTAAAATCATTATAAGGTCTGACATAATATCTCTATTGATTATCCAACATTAACACTCTTTATTACATCTAGAAAAATTGGGTAATTAGAAGGAACATAAAAGTAGTTTCACAAAATCCCTTTCACCCCTAAGAATCCTAAACAAAATCCACCATTAGAGAAAATTTGAGGTCTAAAATGGGTTTCAAAACAAAAATGTACAATAGAAATCAAATTTATAATAAATCATAGGATTCAAGATGATGATATCGACCATGGGGGATGATTCACCATTTTTGGGGTAAAAAAAGTAAAAAGATTTAAAAAAAAGCTATTTTTTTTTTTCTAACTCGTATTTTCAACTTATCCCCCTATGTTTTTCCTAAAATTTCAAGTGGGAGCACTCGTTGGAAGCATAATTTAATTCCTCATCCAAGGAGTACCCATGTTGCATGCTTTTGATGGACCCTGCTACAGAAAAAATGAGAAAACATGAAAAACATTATTGCTATCATGCTTTTTCATGTATTTCCCATTTTTTTTGTAGAAGGGTCCATAGAAAGTATGCAACATGGGTAATCCTTGGATGAAGGATTAAATTTTGCATCCAATGAGTGCTCCCACTTGAAATTTGAGTAAAACTGTAATGAGATAAGTTGAAAAAACTGAGTTGAAAAAATAGTTTTTTCTTTTTTCCCTCTAAACTTTAATGGTGTAATCTAATCATATTTTATTATTTTCACTAGTATTTTATAATATTCCTTAGGAGGACCATTTTTTACCTAATTTTTTTTTAAGAACAATATATAGACATCATTATCCATAAGATTCTTTGTTTAAAGGAATTCTTAATCTCAGAGATACAACATCAATCTGGCGTTGTTGCCGGGGATTCTAATTTCATTAAGTTTTCCTGGGTCAACGATATTATTCTTATTCCTTTAAGGTGATTAAAGGTCTAGATAGGTCAAAACCTTTCAACTAGCAACTCGACTATATCAAATTAGCACCTTCTAAGCACACTAGATCCCATTCTGAATCTGACACAGTTAGTCCTCTATCAGATCCAAAAAGAGTTGTGAGAAAGCCTAGTTCTAGAAGAAGACACAAACCATCCTCTTCTACTTCAGCCTTATAGTCTGAAGATATATTACAATTTGATCCCTATAGTAACGTTCCATCCAATCTAGAGTACACTCACCTATCACCTAGGGTTGTTGAACTCCTAGACAGGGGAGTTGATTTCAAATCAGCTTTCTTTATTCATTCTCTTGAATCTCATCCAGAACCCCCACTTCCATCGAGATCACCTAAATCTCAGTCTGACCTGGGCGTTCATCTACCTGAATACAAACCTATAGACTTTATATCCTCCACCACTTATTCATTTCACTCCACCTCTGAACCACCAGAGTCTTCTACTTCTAAACAACATGAAGAGTCCTTTTCTATATATTCAAATCCACTCTTTGAAACTGAAGATGATATTCATTCTCAGGTCCACAAATTGTTGATTAAAACTCCTTTAAAATCATTCAGGAAGTCTCCACCTTCTTTATCTCCTCCTTCTTCACCCCCACATACTAATTCTCCTCCTCTTTCACCATCTCCCTCTTCCTTATCATCATCTTCACAAACATCTCACTTATCATCCTTTACTATGGAATTTCAACCCATTTTAGAGGCAAGATATGCAACTTTAGTTTTACCTCCAGTCCTTGATGCTATCCCTAATGGATATTTAACGCACCTTCCTAGATATAATGGAGAAACATGTCCCTCAGTGAAGGATCACCTTCAAGCCTTTCTAGTCTTTGCAGATAAAATGAACATAGAACAAGAAAATCTTTACATGAGGTTGTTTGTTCAGTCCCTTGAGGGAAATGTGAGGACTTGCTTTAGGTAGTTACTTGCCAATTCCATTAGGAACTAGGAAGAATTAACAAATATATTCAAAAATCAATGGGGAGTGAAGAAAGATGCTCTTTACTTTTTGACTGAGTTTGAAGAACTTAAACGAAACTTTGGTGAACATGTCTCTGATTTTATCAAAAGGTTCAACAAACTTTATCATAAGATGCCCCCTGATTACAAACCACCTATAGCAGCGGCTAAATCTAGGTTTTCAAAAGCTTTTGAAGATGACTTTGTTGTGATGTTAAGAGAAAGAACTTTAAGGACTCTTGAAGACAAGCAAAATAATGCTATAGAGGTGGAAGCAAATTGATCTGCCTCAGCCACTTTAAAAGCTAAAGAGGAAAATCCCAAAGAAAACTTAAATCAAGTCAAGAGGCCTCAACTTCCTCTAAGACTAAAATGGAAGACTCTAAAATAGATGAAATAACTTCACTTCTTAGAAATCTATCCAATAGAATTTCCAAGATTGAGACTCAACCGAGAACAGTTCAACAAACGGTCACTCAACCCCAAAATCAAAATCAAGGTCAATACAAAAGAAATCCACCATTACAAATTCTTCAAAGGTCTAGTAATGATCAACAAGTTCCAACTCCTTTATTGATAGATGATCAATAGCCTGATGACAATACTATAATTATAACTGAAGATATTAATAATATTGATACCTCTTTTGGTCAAACTACTATTATTCCTCTCTCACAACAAAAGCAGGTTCAACAAGATCAAGACTCCTCAATGATACCTCTTTTGGTAAAAATACTATTATTCCTCTGTCAGAACAAAAGCAGGTTCAACAAGATCAAGACTCCTCACAGGCTTCCAAATACCATGCCTTTTCTCAATTCCTAATTGCAAAACTTAACAAAAGATATGATCTTAGGCCCAGACTTGGTCCTAGAAGACCCCCTAAGGAACCTCCAACAGTTGAACCTCGTACCAAAGCTTCTGAAACTCAAACAACTATTATTCGACCATTAAATCAGTCAATTGATACTACTCTAATTGAAAAAATTGTTTTAACTACATTAAATGTTGAAAAGGAGTTAGAAAGAGTTAAAATCCATATACCACTTTCAGAACTTTCCAAGAACCCTGGATATAAAAATCAAGTCTCCAAATGGATACAAAATACCTCGATTGATGCTGAAAGTGATATCATTAGTCTTCAAGATGAAAAACCAACAGTTGTTTTTAGTCCTAGCTCAGATATGGTGGATGAAATAGTACCACCTTTCTATGTGACTCTTAAAACAAATGATTCTATGTTATACAATTGTATGCTTGATTCTGGAGCTTCACATAATCTTATCCCAAAAACTATCATGGATCATTTAAATCTTGACATAACTAGATCCTATCATGATTTGTACACCTTTGATTCCAAAACAGTACCTTGTCTAGGATTGACTAAGGATTTAGTAGTCACTCTCACCCAAATCTCAGTAAAGAGTATAGTGTTAGATATAGTTGTCACAGATATCCCTCCCAAATTTGGAACGCTCCTTTCAAGGTCTTGTTGTGCCAAATTAGGGGGAACTCTTCAGATGGACATGTCTTATGCCACTATTCCAATTTATGGGGGAGAGCAACTAAGGCTGTATAGAGAGGTGAGAATTGTGCACACTGTTTACAAAATAGACCAACCAAGAAACCATCCCATATATGCAATTGATCAAGATTTTGATTGTTTCCAGCTTTCTTCAAACCAAACACATGAAACTCAAGTAAAAATTGAAGATGTAATGGAAATACCTGTACTAAATCAGGTTGATGTCTGGAAGCTATTCTTTGATGATTCTTGTACAAAAGATGGAGCAGGAGCTGGGGTAGTATTAATCTCTCCGGAAAAAGAAAGCATTACACAATCATGCAAACTTGATTTTGAAGTTACAAATAACGTGGTTGAATATGAAGCTTTCCTTTTAGGACTCCAATTACCCAAGAGCTTAAAGGTTCAAAATTTGAGTGTTTTCACTGACTCATAGCTCATTGCAAGTAAGAAATCTTTGTCAGACAAAACATCCTAGGCTTAGATCCTTTCGAAATGAGGTTTGCGATTCAGTTGAAAATTTCTTCAATGCTTTTAATTTGACTTATATCCCAAGGGATCAGAATATTCATGCAGATTCCCTAGTTGTTTATGCTAGTTCATTTAAAATCCCTGATCAGACTAATGTGCTCTATCAAATACAAGTCAAATACAGGTCATCCATCCCAAATAACCTAAAATACTGGTAGATATTTGAAGATTATGAGCAGTTAAAATCTTTTCTGCAGGTTATAGATGAATTTTTAGCTCTACGAATTGATGAACATACAATAGAAACAATTGAGAATTCAAATGAAAATGATAATTAAGATTTCACCTCAAAAATTTCCAATCATGATATCATTCAATTGTCTAACAATTTCATTCCCAAATGACTCATTCCTTTAGAAAAATTGTTTGATCAAAATGATGTCCACAGAAACCCATAGTAAATTTCTCCACAAGATGACATAGAGGAAGTAAATATTGGAACAAATGATGACATTAGGAGCATCAAAATCTGTGCTTTCTTAGATCTCGAAATTAAAGCTCAATACCTTAAGTTATTTGAAAAATACAAGAATGTTTTTGCATGGAATTATGTTGATCTAAAATCTTGTGATACATCATTAATTCAGCATAAGATCCCTTTAAAACCAAAAGCAAAACCTTGTCAACAGAAACTTAGGAGATTAATCCATCACTTCTGCCAGCTGTAGAAAAGGAAATTTAAGAAAATTCTAGATGCCCAAATTATTCTCCCTCTTAGATATTCTAATTGGGTTGCTAATTTAGTTCCTGTTAGAAAGAAGAATGGAGAAATCAGACTTTGTGTGGACTTTAGAAATTTGAACAAAGCATCATTAAAGGATGATTACCCTTTACCCAAAATGGATCAGTTACTTCAAATGGTTTCAGGAGCACAAAGGCTTTCCATGCTTGATGGTTTTTCAAGTTACAATCATATCAATGTTGATCCAGCCGACAGACAGAAGACAACTTTCACTACACCTTGGGGCACATTTATGTACTCTAGAATGCCCTTTGTCTTGTCCAATGCTGGAGAAACTTTTCAAAGAGCTATGGACATAGATTTTGTGGGACAGGTAAACAAATTTGTAGTCATTTATCTTGATGACATAACTGTTTTTTCTAATTCCGATCAGAAACATCTAAAGCACTTGATGAAGGTTTTTGACAAGTGTAGGAAATTTGGAATATCCCTCAATCCTAAAAAGTCTTTTTTTGCCATCAAAGAAGGAAAGATTCTAGGCCATATAATCTCAAAATAACGAGTGGTGATTGACCTCAAACGTGTTTCTGCAATAAAAACATTGTCATTACCTAAAAACAAGAAGGAGATCCAAGCTTTTATAGGCAAGATTAATTTTTTAAGGAGATTCATCCCAAATTATGTTGAAATTGTGAAAGACATAACTGATATGCTCCGAAAGGATCATGAAGTTAAATGGATTGTCTTGTCCAGGTATGCATTTGATCAGATCAAGAAGGCTACCTCTGAAGCTCCAACCTTGGCCAGCGCTGATTATACCAAACCATTCAATATCTTTTCCTCTGCCTCTGAAACAACCCTTTCTGTTGTTTTATCACAAAAGAATGAAGATTCTCATGATCAACCTATAACCTTTTTTAGTAAATTTATGAGAGATGTCGATCTTAAGTATGACATAATTGAAGCAAGCCTATGCCCTTATACAAGCCCCGAAATCATTCAGGGTGTATGACCTACATTCACTTATTATTGATTATGTTCCTAACAGTGTTGTGAAGATTGTTTTAACCCAACCTGACACTGATGGGAAGAGAGGTAGATGGATCACTCAAATACTGGAGTTTGATCTAACTATCAAAACTACAAAGCTATTCAAGGGTCAAGCATTAGCTAAGATTCTAGTTGAATCAAACTGCAAAGTGCTTGGTATCAACTCCGTTTTGGAAATACAAGGGGAGAATCCACAAGAACCTTCTCAAAGTTCAAATAAGAAGAATCCAGAAGAACATTTTGCTCATGCAGAAGGAGAGAATCCAAAAGAACCTTCCGAAAATTTGAATGAAGAGAATCCACAAGAACCTCCTCACCATCCTAAAGAAAAGAATCCACAAGAACCTTTACCATCAAATCAGGCCATATCTCTACACATTGATGAGAAATTTCTTTCTTCAAATTGGTATCAAGATATTGTAAATTTATTGATCCATTTTGAATGTCCAGCATCATTTTCCAAAAGTCAATGTAAATCTCTCAAATTGAAGGCACTCAAATATTGTATCATAAATGAAAATATTTACTGGAAGGACCCACTAAAAATCTTGTTATTATTTCTGACAGAATCAGAAACTAAAGAAATCATTACTCAGTTTCATACAGGAATTTGTGGAGGACATTATGCTTGGAGAGAAACAGCATATAAGATATTGAGAGCAAGATTTCACTAGCCCACATTGTTCTTACAAGTAGGAGCAAAGATCACAAGTTGTGTCCCTTATCAAAAGTTTGTTGGTAAGCAAAAACTAACATCTCTTGCACTGATCCCAATAATAGTCTCAACACCTTTTCTCCAATGGGGCCTAGATTTTATTGGAGAGATTCATCCTACTTCAAGCAATCAACATATATGGATTCTCACTACAACAAACTACTTCACTAAATGGGTGGAAGCAATTCCAATAAGAATGTTATTGATTCAGTAGTAATCAAATTCATTGAAGAAAATGTCTTATCTACATTTAGTTTCCCAACACAAATTGTTACCGATAATGCAGTAGCATTTTCCAGTGTTAAAATGATTGAGTTTTGCCAGAAATATCATATTTTGTTACATCATTCAAATCCGTATTACCCTCAAGGTAATGGTCTTGCAGAATCCTCAAATAAAATTCTGGTAAAGGTGATCAAAAATACTTTAGCAGATCATAAAAGGAGTTGGGATTCTCATCTAATTTATGCAATCTGGGCAAACATGATTACTCCAAATAGGTCTACTAGAAAGTCTCCTTTCAACTAGTTTATGGGAAAGATGCAATCTTCCCTACCAACTTGGCCTTCCCTGTTTTAAAATTCCTGTAGGATTCAATTGATGAACCTGATGATTTTTCAAGGAGAATAAATCATATTATTGAACTAAATGAAAACAGAGATGAAGTTCAATATAAATTGAAAAAGTATCAGAATAAGATGAAGAGCACGTTTGACAGAAGAGCCAGGGAAAGGAACTTCAAGGAAGGTGATCTAGTTCTAAGATGGGATTCCAGAAGAGAAGATAAAGGAAAACATGGCAAGTTTGATAACCTATGGTTTGGACCTTTAGCTATTGTTGAAGTAAAGGGAAGCAACACTTTTGTGCTTCAAAATCTTGAGGGACTATATTCCACTTATCTTGTTAATGGAAGGTTTCTCAAACATTACGTTTAGTATTGAGATGTTGAAGTAGGTTTTATTACTATCATTATAAAAACTCTGGTTTATTTTACTTTTCAAGTTGTCAATGTGATTTTTTACAGCAAAGGCTCCATAGCCCGAGGAGAAGGCACATGGATATGCAAGTTCTCTACATTCTACAGGAGAAAGCAGTCCCCGGTTGGAGCCAATGTTGTAGCATTTTTTGATTTTGGTAAGTTAGTATCAACTAGTCAAAAAATGAAAATATATTTCAAAAAAAAAAGTTAAGTTAGGATATGGACAAAAAGAATATTAAATAAAAAATGTTAGGGATATTTTATGAATAATTCCATATCAAATAAAATGTTAGAATAGACTCCCTAAAAAATGGAGACAAAAATAAAATGTTAGTTTAGAAAGAAAAGAAAAAACCAATAAACTCTGAAAGTGTTGCAAATCCAAATGCCGCTACTCTTAGTCAATTTTTTTTTTTCAAATAAAGGTTGTGTGCAGATTATTTAAATGCCACACCTAGTTCATCTAATCCAATCGTACAGTTTAATCATGACCAAATTTGATTTAAATTTTTGTCAATAGGTAGCAATAGGTAGCAAATAAAATTGGCTCAACAGTGTAATCTGAGTCAATGGAGGAAATAAGGGATACAGGCAGATTAGTCATTAAAAGCAAATATTGAGTTGCTAGCCTAAATTCACTTGGATGAATAAATGAAAATGTTAGGAGTATAAAGTGTAGGTAGACATATGAGAAATTATTGGAGCGTGAAAGTATGTTATCCTAAGTTGTAACATTGGATAATTCTTCCATATGATTTTGCATTTTAAATTAACTATGGATTTTAAGTACCAATGTATTTTGCAATATCCTAACTTCAAACATTCATTTGCCATAACACCAAAATATCACATCCATTGAAATCGTGACCCCACCATCACCTTCACCTCACATGTTGAATCCCTTAAACCTTACCTTTCATCCTGCATGCTCCCCCGAGATCCTGTGGCCTACATCCCTCCTCGACCCTCATTTGCCGTTCGAACTTTATCGGCGTTGGGGGTTCTGAAGTGGGCAGTTTCTGAAATTGCCACCTTAAACCACCTTAGCCTCATTTTAGTCTTTCAGGACTTAAAACCCCAAAACGACTTACTGCCTCAAGTTTCCCCTAAACGTGGTTTACGTGTGATCGTTTACTGTTGCTCCATGTCGCCATCCACGTCTGCTCCACGTCACTTCCTCCATCCAATCAACTGTCACCTATCCGTTATTCATTCAATTCATAACTCCCATGAATTTATGTCCCAAAGATCCGTTAATTAATCCCGTTGGATAATTAATGCAAATTTAACTATTCATTCAACAGCTCCGCTTCAAATTTTCCATTAAAATCCCTGTTTCTCCATGAAAAAGGTTACACAATTCATTTCTGTAACTAAATTGATCATTCAATATTGCCTCCTTACATCTCAAAGACGATCTGACACTTAAGCAATTATTTTATCCTGTTCAAAAGAAAGCCGACATCCAAGTCCACTTGTCTCTTTTTCAGTCATACTGTTTTTACTGTGATTACTCTGTTTCAGACCAATTTTCCATTTCTATCATTTTCAGTCTGCAAATTCATTTGATAAAATGCCTCCTAAGGGAAAAGAAGTTGCAGAAATCTCAAATCCTCTTGTACATCCACAAGTTGACTTCCACCATACCCCCTGGTCGACAAGGATTATAAAATCATTGAGACTTCTTCTCAATTTGATTTATATGAAATTTATTGTTGGATGGAAGATCAATTAATTGATCAAACTGATGAGGTATGATGTTTGGACTCCCTCCTTCCCCACTATATTTTCCCTCAGATACATAGAGCACCTGAATTTGTCAGGAAATGCCATGAATCCTATGATCCCAGCCAAAGAGAAATCATTTCACCCACAGGAGAAATCCTCTATTTAAACAACGCTATGTCCATTGAAAAAATGTTGCAGGCCCCTACTACTACACCAACCCATCTCTTTTCCCATGAAATCCTAATAGAAGCCTATCAGAAACTAGATTTTACTAAAAGATCCCAGACTCTTGAACTTTTCCTAGCCATTGATAGTCCTCTTCCTAAAAGAAACCCTCCTTATGACTCATCCATGTTCCCTGATAGAACCAAGCAAATCACCACTATTTTGTCCTATCTACTTGGTTATAACTCTAATCAATATGTTAATGATGCCATCCTAGGTTTCTTATCTATCTTTTCTGTTGATTCCAAACCCACTATTATTTATAATTTCAGCCAATTCCTAGCTGAAGCCATACATGAGCAATTTGTCCAGTTTAACACTAAAGAAGCATTCAAGTATGCTTCAATACTTGTATACCTTTTCATATATTTTCAGGGAAACAAATTTCCATTTACCTTACAGAAGCTAGATGAGGAAGGCAACCAGCAACCAATGATCTTTCGGACTACAATGGGAATGAAGGAGAAAGAAGAGTTTACCTATAAACAATTCATAGAGTTGTTTATTCATTGTTGGGTTGTGTTATATTCTTTCCACGACTAGCCCACATAGTTAACCGGGGGTTAGAGGGGGGGAGGTCACAAGGGGTTTGAGGGGCACCCGTAACCCTACTTTATGAGGTCTGGGGCAGCGCCCCGGAAAATTTTGGCTTTGGACCCTATGTTAGGTTGGGCAGACCCACCTATGGTTTTGTGCATAATTTTCGCATATGTTTTTGGACGCGATGGTTTTCGGTCCATGGTATTGGATGGGATGGTTTTCGATCCATGGTATTGGATGCTTTGACATGTATAAATATGTATTATAACATTAAAAGGAACATAATGAAAAATCAAGCTGGTAGTCCCGGTTTTGGGATCCAGGGGAAAATATCTGTGAATATGTGTTTATGTGTTATACTCTCACATTGTTTATTTTCTGTGTTTTATAATTTGTATGCAGGTAATTTCTGTACGGGGTTAAAACCTAAATTTGGTATCGGAGTAGTTTTGGCTTCAAGGGGACGCCTTTGTTGTTGAGCGGTTTCGCATGGGCCTCTGGTAGACCTTGTTCAGTGGGAGATCTACAAGATCGATTCTAGTGGTGAAAGAAGATGGCGAGCAGTGGAAAGATAGAGATCGAGAAATTTAATGGTCAGACTTTTGAGTTGTGGAGACTCAAGATGGAGGATCTGTTGGTGGATAAAGATCAGTGGATCATGGTAGATTCAAGTACTAAACCAACGAGAGTGTCCGATGAAGAATGGAAGAAGTTGGATCAGAAGGCAAAGAACACAATACGATTGTGTGTCTCAGATTCAATATTGTTAAATGTATCAGGGGAAGCTATGGTGAAGGCTTTGTGGGACAAGTTCGGGACTTTGTACCAATCTAAGTCTCTGGTGAATAAACTGTTCCTGCAAAAAAAGTTGTATAACCTGAGGATGAAAGATGGAGACTCGGTGATAGAGCATCTGAACACATTTAATACTGTGGTAAGTCAATTAGCATATGTTGATATTAAAATTTCAAATTAAGATAAGTGCATCAGTTTGTTGTGTTCTCTACCAGATTCATGGGATAGTCTGGTTATTGCAATAGGTAGCTATGCAACTACCTTGCAGTTTGATGAAATAGTCTCATCCTTGTTGATGGAGGAGATGAGACAGAAAAATATGGAAAGCCAGAATGGTGATGCCTTGTCTGTACAAGGACAGTCCCAGAACAGAAACAAAAATAAATCATCGAGTGGGAGATCTAAATCTAGAGGGAGATCTAAATCTCCAGGAAAACCTGTAA
The DNA here is from genome assembly GCA_000404065.3 of Pinus taeda. Lineage (NCBI taxonomy): Eukaryota > Viridiplantae > Streptophyta > Pinopsida > Pinales > Pinaceae > Pinus > Pinus taeda. The sequence goes on from APFE030158379.1 coordinate 196,121, forward strand.
AGGTGGTGTGCTGGAAATGCGGAAAGGAAGGGCACTACAAAATGGATTGTAAATCTAAAGCTCCTGATAAAGGAAAGGGATCTGATGATGCTCCTTCTGCAGAGGCGAAAACCACCTCAGATGAAGGTGGGGATGTGTACTTGGCTTCTTCAAGTACACATGTAGATCATGAGGCATGGTTGATTGACTCAGGTGCATCCTTTCACTTCACTCCCCATAGAGAGTGGTTCTGCAAGTATGAGAAATATGATGGTGGTGATGTCTTCTTGGGGGATGAAAGGAAGGCTAGAATCATTGGTCATGGAAAAGTAAAGTTGAAGTTGCAAGGTGGAAGGGTTAGAACACTTCCGGGTGTTCTGAATATTCATGCATTAGCCAGAAATCTAATTTATGTTAGCAAGTTGGATGATGCAGGTGTAAAAACAGTGTTCGAGAATGATACCTGCAAGATGGTTCGTGGAGCACCGGTATTGGTGCGGGGAGTTCGGATTGGAACTTTGTACAAGATGCAAGGTAGCACTGTTATTGATGGGTGCAACAGTTCTGTGGTTCCTGAAAGTGGACCAGAAAATCTAGTGGTCTCTAGAGAAAAGACCATGTTGTGGCATCAAAGGCTTGGACATATTGTAGAGAAAGGCCTTCGAATACTTCATGGTAAAGGTATGAGTAATAGCTCTCTGGATTTTGATTTTTGTGAAAATTGTGTATATGGGAAGAAAAATCGGGTTAGTTTCCCCTCTGGTAGTAAGAGGGCAAAACAAGTATTAGAGCTTGTGCACAGTGATGTGTTTGGACCTATGAAGGTTCCATCACTGGGTAAGTCTGTGTACTATGTATCATTTATAGATGACTCCTCAAGGAATACATGGATATATTTCTTTAAGAAAAAATCTAAAGCCTTTGACATGTTTAAAGAATTTAAGGCTCTCGTGGAAAATCAGAAAGAGAAGAAGATAAATGTATTGAGGACAAATAATGGTGGAGAGTTTTGCAGCAAGGAATTTGAAGAATTCTGTAAGAAGTGTGGTATAGCACGGTAGAAGGCTACTCCATATACACCTCAGCAAAATGAAGTTGTAGAAAGAATGAACAAGACGTTGATGGAAAGTGTAAGAAGCATGCTCAATGGTGTCGAGTTAGGACAGGAATTCTGGGTAGAGGCGGTGGATACTGCATGTTACCTAGTCAACAGGTCACCTTCATCAGCGTTGGAGGATAAGACTCTGTTAGCGCTCGAATTTGCCTCAGGTTGAAAAAGGCGAAACTCAAGGTAACATCAAACCACTTAGCCTCGTAGCTAGCCCTACGAGGACAGGAGAGGGCTCTCTCCGGTCTATCTCAGCAAAAGTTTTCTAAAAGGGGCTGAGATGACTTTAAAAGAAACTGATTTTAGGCTAGTAAATTGATAGAAAAAGGGGTTTTAATGGATAATGGGGTTTTCTGGGCTGCATGGGGCAAAGAAACAGCTTGAACAGAGAAATATAATCAAAAACACATATTATCTCCTGAGGCAAGGTAGGCAAGAAATTTAACATCAAATTGAGATTAAATGGAATGGAAAGACTGTTGAGGAGCTGACAAGGGTATAGAGGATGAATCCTTGTCAAACAGAAGAAAAAATTAAATATGAACAAACTTATAGGCAAAGCATAGAATATTATGAATTCTACCTAAACACTTCATTTGTTCAATTGGAAATGATCATGAAGTGAAATGAAAACATAACAGGTTACATATGAAACAGAAGGAAAACTTATGCTAAATTGTCATACCACAAGAATCTCAGGGGTCAGAGCTGTAATTTTCATTAAACTCTCTGTCAAAAACTGTACAAGTAAGTTCTCTGTTCTCCTCCACCAGCACTCTGAATTCTCTCCCCCTCTTCAACCCTTATAAATGATTATTTTAATACATTAAATAAACTATTCTAGAAAAAACAACAGATTGACCCAACAATAAGGGCGTTGTTCCAACTGAAATTACAAAAAATTAGAAAAGGGTGTTTCATCTATTCTAAACATAGAACAATGTTCCTCTAAATCTTCTGATAATTGGCTAATTAAGAGACAAAACTGGAGGGCAGATCTCCATAGGATCAGGACTGAAGTCTTAAATCGAATCCCATTCTTTGGCTGTGATAGATAGCCTTGACTTATTTTCAGCTTGCCACATTACATTTGCCATTTTAATAAAACAACCTTTAAACTAAAATTCTGCCGATTCAGCTCATGGTGACAACTGTACTGAGAGAGGTTGGCATGGTTGCACTCAACGTTTAATTCAGATTTATTTGTAGGAACGACCCAATAGCCAGAGTTATAATATGCCACTCATCGAAATCCAACACGTCCAACCACATGCAATATGGTAGCATCAACAATAGCTCACAATCCGCCTTCTAAGAGCCACATCGCCCGTAATCCCACAAAATATCCAAAGGATCAATCGCTGGCGGAAATCATGGAACAAAATCCTGTACAGGGTAATGAGGCCAGTCGCTAGTTGAAGCGCACGATTTCTGTGGAGCTGGGATGTTGCTGCAAATTGTTATCATATCAATTGGCCATATTCTGGTAATACTGTTCCAGAATTCCGCCGATGGTGCTCGGATAACTGCCCACTGCACTATGTTTCATGGCCAACAAAGAGGATATAGTATTTGTTCAGTAGAAAACCTTTCGTCATCCATGGCAATACTAAGGAGGTCGTCATAGTGAATTTCTGGATGTCTTTTTCGCTCACCCATGGTATTTTTCACAAAGTCCAGTATCTTTTCTTTTGGACTTCAATGCTTCCCTGTGACTAATTTATAGGCCATCTTTCTATCCTTAGATGCCATGTCTATTGAGATAGAATGCCCTATATAGCTTACAATCCACAGTAGCAATATTACTATAGTAATCTTGTATATCCCAGAAGTATGTTCGCCTCAGTAAGTTCGGACGACACAAGAAGATTTTTCCATAGGAACTCGTATTAGCCCAGAGAGATCTATCATCAGAACTCACTTTATTATGGAGAGATATGTCACCGAAACTTGCACCATTATCACAGTTATTGGTATAATCATGAGAGATGTGTCACATAAACTCGTATTATCATGGAGATGTATGTAATCACAAAAAACACATTAAAATATATCGCCCTTCTTCAGAACTCAAAATCCTTTGTCATAACTGCAACTCACAGAAGTTTGAATCTTTGTCTAGGATAACAACCACCATTTTGGACCTCTTGCATAGGATAAAGTTCGGGTAAATGCCACAGAAGAGTAGTCACATATTTCGGAATTTTTCCATTTGATCTTCTTACTTAGATCACATATCACATAATTCATTTTTATGTTACAGACATGAATTATAGATTTCGGTCTACACCTCACGGTATGAATCACCTAGAATTTTGTTTTCCTTGATCACCTATCTCAGGCTCCCCATGATTGAAGCTCATCATCTGTTTTGCCATCACATTGAAAGTGAACTTTTTGATTTCAAGCTGTGTAGCGAAGGAGTGCTGCTCCATCTTCTCCCATGACTCGCGAAAGAGAACTTCTTTTGACTGATTGAATTCCTGGAAAACTAGATCTGACAACTAATTAAGGGATCTAATTCTTTGGCTGCAGACGGAAATGAACTCATGATAGGGTCGCTATTCTTCATTATCATTATTGATAGAAACCCCTTGTATGTTCTCTGTTTGGCATGGGCGCACAATTTGATACTTGTTGGGCGTGATCGATGGCAATGAGCATATAAATTGACAAGATAAAAACAATCAATGATACACCTGTATTGAAAAACCAACCATACTAAAAACTATGAAAATAGCCTTCAGAAAACCAACCAAATATCTCAAATCTATTACAATTTCTCAAAAATTCTCGCGAGTCATCTAGTTTAGGGAATTTTGCACAAAACCCACGCTGCATAATTTTTTAAATTTTCTCTCCATCTGTCCAGAAATCGTACCCAGAGTTGACTGTGGTTGCAGAGAATCTTCCATATTAGCTGCAATAGGAGGCAACAATTCGGACCCTTGTCCCAACAATTGCATTGAAAAAATGGATTATGAAACTTCCACCACCTGATGAAAGACTGGGCTGCCCCTAGACTGCTTGTCATCTTACCATTTATAACTAAGGTGACAGCAAGATAGATATGATCACAATAACAAAGAGCAAGCTCAGGCTCATGAAGCTTATGTGCATAAAGTGTCAAGGCAAGTTCATGTACACTAAAAGCACTTCCTGGTCAAAGATAACATAAAGCCAAAACTTCTTTAAGACTAATTACTTGGAAAACTTCTTCTTAGCAACCAATTATAACAGAATCAAGAATCCGTTGTAATTCTTTTACGTCTACGCTATCCACACTTCCCGTCGACAGCCGCCAATGTGACTTTTGCAAATGAAGTTTCAGGGAACTGCTACTAACACCTACAATCTTGCCACAAATTGGGCAACTCCTCATGATAGGCTTCCTTCGCTTCCAATCCATAGAAGGTTTTCCATACAGTTTTCTTATCCAGATCCATAAGAATTCTCATAAAACCATCATTTGGTTGTGCACGACAGTGAACTCCTTTAAGTCTGGTCCATGTTTCAAAATCACCTTATAGGGATAACTTAGAAATGTCACCGTTTTTTCAAGAGAACTATCATGGAAAATATTCAAAAGGAAATAGTGATTCATCTCACAGTATGCGCCTGACAGTTAAATTGAAGGATTTGAACAAGATTGCAAAGTTTGATAGTCAGTTGAGCAAGGAACTGGAACATTGGAATGAAATGCTTGGAACGGAAGTGATTAAACTTTGCCATGAAATGAATTTCAACACCGGTTTTTTTGTTTTTTTTTTGAAGGAGGGGATTCACAAAATGTCAAAGGATGGCTTTGGTCTCTCAAGCTGCCGACTCAGAGCGGCCATCACATGTTACAGATTCTTTGTTTATTGGTGGAGCTTTGGCTGCAAGGTCTATAATACACTGCAGCTTTTGGGTGTCACTCATGTTCTATGCCTCTGTGCTAATGAGCTTGGCCAATCAGAAGCCCAATATCCAGACCTTTTTGAGTATAAAAATTTTGAGGTATCTGATCTTACCTTTCATATTTTCCATCATGTTGAAGTGTCGCTCTCTAAGAACTTGCTCTTCCTTATAAAGAACTTCCATCTCAGCTAATTGTTCAACTTGTTTCTTCAAAAGTGAAGCAATTGGTGCATTCTTCCTACAACAATCATTAGAAGTGGGCGCCTTCCATATTTGTCCATAATCAATGATGCGAACACCGCCACCATCTGATGAAATCCTCTTTGCAATATTCTTTGCCAATTATTCTCCAACACATTATTACAAACTCTGTTTTCTAATTCCCTTTTTAAATTTGCTGATTTTTAATGAGGGCTTTTTCTTTGTCTGCTTGCAGGGATAGGAGTTCTGGGAGAGTAGACCAGTACCTTTTAATCATTGGGCAATGGAGTCATTATTTACAGATTTGACCCAAACTGGGACAGCTTTATTGACTTGACAAGTGACTGAAAATTGGACCAATTTTGACTTAAACTGACTTCAAATTTAAACAGAAAATAAACTCATACAAACGACATGACAAACTCACACCAACTAATCTTCATCTTCAAAATTATAGCCTTCACGGCGGGCCCCAGACTAAAGACGGAAGATCAGTTCACACTTGCAGTGGAATCAAAGTAAAATGGTAATTACAATGATAATGACTAGAGCAGAAAATGCTCAGACATGGTACCTTTTAAGCAGTCGACCATTGACTGACCCTCCGAGACAATCATCAACATTCATTTATTTGAGAAGAAAGGCATTTGGACCACGGTATGCTGCAATTTTGTAAGGACCTTTCCACAAGTTGTCAAACTTTCCATGTTTCCCTTTGTCTTCATTTCGGGCATCCCACCTCAAAACAACATCATCTATTTGGAAATCATTCGGTTTTGCTTTCCTGTCATAGATTTTCTTTATGCGCTCTTGCAACTTGAGAGTATTTTGAAGAACCTCCTCCCGTGTTTGCTGTAAATGAATCATTTGACCAATCCGCCTTTGCATGGGATCCTCCTCATCACCAGCTTCTTGAAGCAATTTAGCTACCGGAATATTAAGCGAAGTAAGAAACACGGCATCTGTCCCGTAAACTAGTTCAAAAGATGACATACCAATTGACCTTTTCTGACTTACACGATCAGCCCATAATGCATTTACTAACTTTTTGTGCCAGCTCTTCTTGTTGATTTCCAGCAATTTCTTTATGATATTTACCAAAGATTTATTCGAAGATTCAGCCAGCCCATTTCCTTGCGGATGATAGGTGGTTGAATGCCCCAAACTGATATTATATTTGTAGAAAAAATCAATCATCTTCTTCGATTTAAACGCTGCTGCATTATCTGTAATCAACTTATGTGGACAGCCGAAACGTGACAATATGTTATTTTCAAGGAAAGAAATAATTACCAAGTCCGTGGCCTGCCGGGTGGGAATGGCTTCAATCCATTTCGTGAAGTAATCGGTGGCTATCAATATCCATCGATGATGTCTGGAAGATGCTGGATGGATTTCGCCGATGAAATCCAAGCCCCACTACTGAAATGGTGTGCTGACTTCAATGGGCTTGAGAGGCAATGGCTGTAATTTCTGCTTTCCTTGGAAAATTTGACATTCATGACAACTCTTGACTGCTTTATATACATCTGAAAACAATGAAGGCCAATAAAAACCTGCCCTTAGGATCTTGTTTGCTGTGGTCTTCCAAAACAAGTGGCCCCCGCAGTCACCTTTGTGAAAATCCTCTTAAGCTCTCTTAGCTTCCTCCTCGACCAAACAATTCAACAATATGCCACCAGGGTCTTTCCAATATAGTACAGATTTGATGATGCAAAATTTGGCAGCCTTTAATTTCAATGTCCTAGCTTTGTTTCGAGGCATCCCGGGAGGTGAAGACAAATTTTGAAGCACATATACAATATCAGCAAACCAAAGAGAAGAAATAAAGATGTCAGATACCTATAGTGCTGAATTATCCTCGTCTTCATCGGATAGGGCAGCTATCAAATTAATGTCTAAGACATGGAGATTTGTTTCAGCCATCAATTTAGCGATACCTTGACCCTTAATCAGCTTGGTAGGCTTAATTTCCACATCATATTCTAATAGTGTAGCAATCCACTTACCCCACCTTCCTTCCGGTTCCGCTTGTACCAAAACATCTTTAACAGCCGCGTTAAGAACATATGCCAAAATGTGGGAATTCAGTATGTACACACGGAAGTCTTTCAAGGCTTTTACCAACGCCAATGCTTGTTTTTCAATGATATTATACTTCAGCGCTCCGTCCCTTATAATACGACTGAAAAAAGTAATGGGCTTCTCAACTCCATCTCTCTTTTGCATCAGCACAGCTGCCAATGTATGCTCAGAAGCAAATGAAAATAAAATAAAATCTTGTGTATAATCCGGGCTGATTAGAGTTGGGGCTGAAGATAAAATTAACTTTACCAAATTGAAAGACTTTACCGCCTCTTCGGTCCATTTGAGATGGCTGTCCTTTTTGAGCATGTTAGTGATTTCTCTGAGGTGTTCGGCAAGATTCGGAATAAAGCGACGCAGAAAATTCAACTTGCCATTAAAGGATTGAATCTCCTTCTTGTTTCGGGGTTGCTCTAATTGCTGAATAGCTTCCACACATGCAGGATCTATACGAATGCCATCTTTGGAAATGATGTGGCCCAACAACTTGCCTTCACTCATGGCGAAAAGGCTCTTCTTTGGATTCAATGAGATACCATATTTTTTGCACTTTTGAAACACCATTGTTAAATGATACAAATGTTCTTCATCAGATTTAGAAAACACAGTTAGATCATCAAGATATACGACCAAAAACACATCCTTCTCATTAGCAAAGGCCATGTCCATCGCCCGCTGAAAGGTAGCACCTGCATTTTTCAATCCAAACGGCATCTTGGCATAATGAAATGTCCCCCACGGATTAGTGAATGCAGTCTTGTCGCGGTCATCCTCATGCACCAAAATCTGATTGTACCTGGAATAACCATCAAGTAGCGACATCCTTGATGCTCCAACTACCCGCTGCAATATATGATCCATCTTGGGTAGCGGATAATTTTCCTTTAGCGACACCTTATTCAGATTTCTGAAGTCTATACACAAGCGGATCTCACCGGTCTTCTTTCTCACAGGTACCAAGTTGGAAATCCAGTTGGAAAATCTGATTGGCACTATAACTCCAGACTTGTACAACCTGTTAACTTCTTTCTCAATCAAAGGCGGCAACTTAGGATTAATTCTTCTCAACTTTTGTCGGAAAGGCTTTTGATTTGGCTTTATGGGAATGGTATGCTGAATGATACTTGTGTCATAAGTTTTCAAATCTGAATAATCCCATGCAAAAACATTAGAAAACGAAGACAACAATCTGATATATTCTTTCTTTACCTTTAGCGACAATGCCTTCGATAGTTTCACCATCTTTGGATTTTCAGCTGTTCCGACATTCACTTCAACACTTTCTTTCGTTGGCCTCAAAGTTGGTTTGCGGGCCACGTCATCTTGATCGAACAGCTCCTCCAAAGGAATTAATCCTTTAGGAATGAAATTATCTTTAAGTTACAATACATCCATCTGATTTATTTCCTCAGGCTCTGTATCTATGGAGATGTCTTTGAACTCACCTTCAACTTGCAGAAAATCCTTGATTTCTTCATCATCTTGGAAAACTTGCCAACATCTTTGATTGTCTGGAACTCTAGGACGATGCTTCACATAAATCTCAAACTTATTTCTGGAATTCATGGGGATTTTTAGATTGCTTGATGCCTTAGCCAATGCATCCGCAACACCATTTTGGATGCGGGGTACACATGTCAAAGTATGTTTAGAAAACAGCTTCAAGATATCTAGGACAGCATTTCGATATGCTCGCATACGAGGATGCTTGGCCTGGAACTCACCTTTCACTTGCTTTATAACCAACTCGGAGTCGCCATATACTGCTATCTTCTTTGCCTTCAACTTCCGAAGGATTTTCAGGCCAGCAATGAGAGCCTCATATTCCGCCTCATTGTTTGAACAATCGAATGCCAATTTGTAAGAACATACTCGTACCTTGCTTGGGACTTTGTTTCAGACAGAAAATGGACTTCGAATCCACACACCTATACCAGCACTATCGCTGTCCACAGCGCCATCAAAATCCATGGTCCAAAGACCATCCTTATCATCCTCTAAGTGCTGAAAATGTGATGTCTTTGCATTTTCTGTTTGCTGCCCATTAATTTCAGCTGTTGGCTCCATGACAGTGGACCCTTCTTCACTTTCCTTTCTCAAAATTTCTCTAAAATTTTCTGTAATGTCTGGTATATATTCTGCTTGAACTAACTGACTATCTATCTCATTAAAATTATCCGCAAACAAAACAAATGACTCTAAATCTGTATGTACATAATTTACAGGATGATTAACTAGCTTTTCCTTACTAGTGATCATGTATTTCATCTTTTGTTCCCGATATAATTTCCTCATCTGATCGAAGGCCGGGATTGTAGCATAAGAAAAATCGAGCTGAAGTGTACCATTGAGCTTAGCTCCCCAAGATCTCGAAAGCAACATTCCGAATCGCGGAGGAATATCCGCCACCACCACATCCATCAAAACATTCTTTGCTGGGATTTGATCTAAGCTCACTACCAAGTCCTTGATCAAACCAATACATTTTACCCGTCTAGAATCAAATGAATACAAATCATGATATTTCCTCGTGATGTCTAGTCCCAGCTTTTCCATGATTGCTTTCGGCATCAAATTATGCGAAGCTCCCAAGTCAAACATAGCATTATGTAAAACATACTCATGCAATCGCAAACTGATATAAAATGGAGGAACATTACTTTCGGGAGACTCACCATTTAAAGCGGGCCCAAAAATCAATTCCGACTGATCATATTCTACATTCACCGTGTCTAGCATTGGATCAAAAATTAGCATCTTGAAGATTTGGCCTCGGTAAGTGTTGTTCTTCATGATTTCAGTCAAAGGAATGGACACTTTCAACTTTGAAATTTCATTCTCCAAACTGAAAACTGAAACATTCTCACCTTCTTTGGTCGGAACTTCTCTTTTTTCATCTTTATCTCTCGGTGTGCTTGATGGCTGGTCTATCTTGCTTGCTAATGATGTTTGACCTGCTGAAGGATCGCTTATCTCTTTCCCTTTTTTCTGTGGGGAAGTTGAACCATTCTTTTCTGAAGTATCTGTCCTCTTCTGGATGGGATTTATGGGAACAACTCGGTTTCTTAATTGTCTCTGCTGAGCGGATAAAGCATTCAAGTACCCTTTTTGATATTCTTCCGATTCTTCTTCAAGCGCTGCGTCATTTGACAAGATATAATGCTCATCCTGAGGGACGATGGAGTTTCTCACCAACTCTTCTTCTTCTGTAATATAAGTGGGAAAATCATTAGGAGTGAAGAAGTGATTTTCCTCTCCCACCATATCACCTTCATCCTCAGATTCTTGGCTCACAAAATTTTGCTGAAGTGGAGGTTTAATTTGCTACTGAACTGCTGGCTCTTGTGCTCTTGTTTCACGCTGTTTGATTCTATATTACGGCTGCTGCGGACCTCGAAAATTTGGATTACGAATCTGAGGCTCCGACTTGTCAAGATGAACATGTTCAAGTGCTCTTTCAATATTTTCAACTTTACGGAGGAGTTGATCTGATGTAGAAGCTTCCTCTTTGATTGAGACTCGCTTTTCCGCCTTCATCCTTGATCTCTTATCATTCGAGTTTGCCTCAACACTGACAACAATTTTCTGCATATCCTCCAAGGTAGGAGGATCTCTATCTCTCAATGAATAAGCCATCTCCGGATCAAAGCCATCCGGGAATTTGAGAAGTGTTGATTTTCTAGATGGCCTTAAATCATCTGGAATAGCATTGTAAACTGTGTTAAATCTGATAATGTAATCTTGAACGAACTCACCATGATTGCGCTTGATATTGTTGTACTCAGCGTTGATCTGAAGTGGATCCTTTCTGATTTCCCATCGATCTAGAAACTGCCTCTGAAGTGCTTCCAAGGTGAGTATGCTTCTAGTTGTCAAGCCTCTGAACCATTTTCTTACTTCTCCATCAAATGTTTGTACAAACAAACGCATAGTTACATCCTCTTCATCTATCTCATATAGATCAAAGAAAGTCATCATTTTGTATATATGTTGCTGAGCAGAGACACTTTGAGGAGTGCCATCAAACATAGGGATTTTACTCTGGTAATCGGCTGGCATATCATGCAGATTTTGGGGAAGAGCAAGGGGAGCAAATCGGGCAACCATTGCTTTAGGTAGATTGGGTCTAGGAGTAGCAGGTGGAGTAGGTGTAGCTATAGTATGCAGAGTATGAGGTGGAGAAGTGGTATGAGATGTAGAGGGCAAACCAACTGTAGATTCTGGATAAGTGATTATAGGAGAAATAGAAATAAAAGGAGGATTGGTCTGCTCATGTGCCGTGATAGTGGATCCAATATGAACAGATATAGTTTCAACGAACTCAGCAAGATTGGTAGCGTGAATATCTGACTGAAGAGATCTTAGGATGAAATTTTCAACCAATTTATTGTGTCTCTCAATTTCAAGGGCAGCAGCAAAATTAGGGTTGTGAACTAGAGAATCAAGTGCACTTTCAGATTTGGTTTTGAACAAGGACAACTCAAAACTCTCTTCAAAATCAATGTCTTCAAGATACTTAAAAATAGCTGGAGATGAATGAGATTTGAATATATGACCAGAATCGGAAGCCAGTTTGGATATCAAGGAACAAATAACTAATCAGCCTGTGAAAACTCTTAACTAATCATCCAAAAGTTCAGAGTTTACAAATAAACTGGGGTAAAATGCAATCAAAGTGTTGTATTCACAAGCTCACGGAGATTGACTGAAGCAGCGTTTATCTACTTGCGCTTATGCAAAGCAAAAACGTTTCGAAGGCTACCTGGCATAATCTTCAGGCTCCGTCTAAGACTTATGAAACAAACACATCAATCCACAAAAAAGTTTGTTCTCCCCAGTATGGTTGCCAATATGTTAGCGCTCGAATTTGCCTTAGGCTGAAAAAGGCGAAACTCAAGGTAACATCAAACCACTTAGCCTCGTAGCTAGCCCTACGAGGACAAGAGAGGGCTCTCTCCGGTCTATCTCAACAAACGTTTTCTAAAAGGGGCTGAGATGACTTTAAAAGAAACTGATTTTAGGCTATTAAATTGATAGAAAAAGGGGTTTTAATGGATAATGGGGTTTTCTGGGCTGCATGGGGCAAAGAAACAGCTTGAATAGAGAAATATAATCAAAAACACAGATTATCTCCTGAGGCAAGGTAGGCAAGAAATTTAACATCAAATTGAGATTAAATGGAATGGAAAGACTGCTGAGGAGCTGACAAGGGCATAGAGGATGAATCCTTGTCAAAAAAAAAAAAAAACATTAAATATGAACAAACTTATAGGCAGAGCATAGAATATTATGAATTCTACCTAAACACTTCATTTGTTCAATTGGAAATGATCATGAAGTGAAATGAAAACATAACAGGTTACATATGAAACAGAAGGAAAACTTATGCTAAATTGTCATACCACAGGAATCTCAGGGGTCAGAGGTGTATTTTTCATTAAACTCTCTCTCAAAAACCGTACAAGTAAGTTCTCTGTTCTCCTCCACCAGCACTCCGAATTCTCTCCCCCTCTTCAACCCTTACAAATGATTATTTTAATACATTAAATAAACTATTCTAGAAAAAACAACAGATCGAGCCAACAATAAGGGCGTTGTTTCAACTGAAATTACAAAAAATTAGAAAAGGGTGTTTCATCTATTCCAAACATAGAACAACGTTCCTCTAAATCTTCTGATAATTGGATAATTAAGAGATAAAATTGGAGCGCAAGTCTCCATAGGATCAGGACTGAAGTCTTAAATCGAATCCCATTCTTTGGCTGTGATAGATAGTCTTGACTTATTTTCAGCTTGCCACGTTACATTTTCCATTTTAATAAAACAACCTTTAAACTAAAATTCCGCCGATTCAGCTCATGGTGACAACTGTACTGAGAGAGGTTTGCATGGTTGCACTCAACGTTTAATTCAGATTTATTTGCAGGAACGGACCAATAGCCAGAGTTATAATATGCCACTCGTCGAAATCCAACACGTCCAACCACATGCAATATGGTAGCATCAGCAATAGCTCACAATCCGCCTTCTTAGAGCCACATCGCCCGTAATCCCACAAAATCTCCAAAGGATCAATCGTTGGCGGAAATCATGGAACAAAATCCTGTACGGGATAATGAGGCTAGTCAATAGTTGAAGCGCACGATTTCTGTGGAGCCGGGATGTTGCTGCAAATTGTTATCATATCAATTGGCCATATTCTAGTAATACTGTTCCAGAATTCCATCGATGGTGCTCGGATAACTGCCCACTGCACTATGTTTCATGGCCAACAAAGAGGATATAATATTTGTTCAGTAGAAAACCTTCCGTCATCCATGGCAATACTGAGGAGGTCGTCATAGTGAATGTCTGGATGTCTTTTTCGCTCACCCATGGTCTTTTTCACAAAGTCCAGTATCTTTGCTTTTGGACTTCAACGCTTTCCTGTGACTAATTTAGAGGCCATCTTTCTATCCTTAGATGCCATGTCTATTGAGATAGAATGCCCTATATAGTTTACAATCCACAGTAGCAATATTACTATAGTAATCTTGTATATCCCAGAAGTATGTTCGCCTCAGTAAGTTCAGACGACACAAGAAGATTTTGCCATAGGAACTCGTATTAGCCCAGAGAGATCTATCATCAGAGCTCACTTTATTATGGAGAGATATGTCATTGAAACTTGCATCATTATCACAGTTATTGGTATAATCATGAGAGATGTGTCACATAAACTCGTATTATCATGGAGATGTATGTAATCACAAAAAATACATTAAAATATATCGCCCTTCTTCAAACCTCAGAATCCTATGTCATAACTGCAACTCACAGAAGTTTGAATCTTTGTCTAGGATAACAACCACCATTTTGGACCTCTTGCATAGGATAAAGTTCGGATAAATGCCACAGAAGAGTAGTCACATATTTCGGAATTTTTCCATTTGATCTTCTTACTTAGATCACATATCACATAATTCATCTTTATGTTACAGACATGAATTATAGATTTCGGTCTACACCTCACGGTATGAATCACATAGAATTTTGTTTTCCTTGATCATCTGTCTCAGGCTCCCCATGATTGAAGCTCATCATCTGTTTTGCCATCACATTGAAAGTGAACTTTTTGATTTTGAGCTGTGTAGAGGAGCACTGCACCATCTTCTCCCATGACTCGCGAAAGTGAACTTATTTTGACTGATTGAATTCCTGGAAAACTAGATCTGACAACTAATTAAGGGATCTGATTCTTTGGCTGCAGACGAAAACGAACTCATGATAGGGTCGCTATTCTTCATTATCATTATTGATAGAAACCCCTTGTAGGTTCTCTGTTTGGCATGGGCGCACAATTTGATACCTGTTGGGCGTGATCGATGGCAATGAGCATATAAATTGACAAGATAAAAACAATCAATGATACACCTGTATTGAAAAACCAACCATACTAAAAACTGTGAAAATAGCCTTCAGAAAACCAACCAAATATCTCAAATCTGTTACAATTTCTCAAAAATTCTCGCGAGTCATCTAGTTTAGGGAATTTTGCACAAAACCCACGCTGCATATTTTTTTAAATTTTCTCTCCATCTGTCCAGAAATCGTACCCAAAGTTGACTATGGTTGCAGAGAATCTTCCATATTAGCTGCAATAGGAGGCAACAATTCGGACCCTTGTCCCAACAATTGCATTGAAAAAATGGATTATGAAACTTCCACCACCTGATGAAAGACTGGGCTGCCCCTAGACTGCTTGTCATCTTACCATTTATAACTAAGGTGACAACAAGATAGATACGATCACAATAACAAAGAGCAAGCTCAGGCTCATGAAGCTTATGTGCATAAAGTGTCAAGGCAAGTTCATGTACACTAAAAGCACTTCCTTGTCAAAGATAACATAAAGCCAAAACTTCTTTAAGACTAATTACTTGGAAAACTTCTTCTTAGCAACCAATTATAATAGAATCAAGAATCTGTTGTAATTCTTTTACGTCTACGCTATCCACACTTCCCGTCGACAGCTGCCGATGTGACTTTTGCAAATGAAGTTTCAGGGAACTGCTACTAACACCTACAATCTTGCCACAAATTGGGAAACTCCTCATGATAGGCTTCCTTCGCTGCCAATCCATAGAAGGTTTTCCATACAGTTTTCTTATCCAGATCCATAAGAATTCTCATGAAACCATCATTTGGCTGTGCACGACAGTGAACTCCTTTAAGTATGGTCCATGTTTCAAAATCACCTTATACGGATAACTTAGAAATGTCACCATTTTTTCAAGAGAACTATCATGGAAAATATTCAAAAGGAAATAGTGATTCATCTCACAGTATGCACCTGACAGTTAAATTGAAGGATTTGAACAAGATTGCAAAGTTTGATAGTCAGCTGAGCAAGGAACTGGAACATTGGAATGAAATGCTTGGAACGGAAGTGATTAAACTTTGCCATGAAATGAATTTCAACACCGGTTTTTTTGTTTTTTTTTTTGAACGAGGGGATTCACAAAATGTCAAATGATGGCTTTGGTCTCTCAAGCTGCCGACTCAGAGTGGCCATCACATGTTACAGATTCTTTGTTTATTGGTGGAGCTTTGGCTGCAAGGTCTATAAATACACTGCAGCTTTTGGGTGTCACTCATGTTCTATGCCTCTGTGCTAATGAGCTTGGCCAATCAGAAGCCCAATATCCAGACCTTTTTGAGTATAAAAATTTTGAGGTATCTGATCTTACCTTTCATATTTTCCATCACGTTGAAGTGTCGCTCTCTAAGGACTTGCTCTTCCTTATAAAGAACTTCCATCTCAGCTAATTGTTCAGCTTGTTTCTTCAAAACTGAAGCAGTTTGTGCATTCTTCCTATAGCAATCATTAGAAGTGGGCGCCTTCCATATTTGTCCATAATCAATGATGCGAACAGCGCCACCATCTGATGAAATCCTCTTTGCAATATTCTTTTCCAATTATGCTCCAACACATTATTACAAGCTCTGTTTTCTAATTCCCTTTTTAAATTTGCTAATTTTGAATGAGGGCTTTTTCTTTGTCTTCTTGCAGGGATAGGAGTTGATTCGAGCCTAATAATGGTTTTTCATGTTCTGGAGCATTTCCTTATCTTTGTTAACCTTGGCCAGCAACCTCTCCAAATGAGCGTTCACCCGAATAAGCACGGATTCTCGATCTATGGGTGTCAAATCACCGGGTCTCTTACGGGCCAATTCCCGGTCTTCATGAATCTTCCGCTGCTCATAAAGCTCGTGCTCATCCTCCAACTGTTTGTTGCACTACTCTAAATAGTTAATCACCCATTTTACCATCTGCAATTTCTTGTGCAGCGACTCATTCTTGGTCCTTTGCTCTCGGATGATCTCCTTAAGCTCCGAGCTAGGAGAATGGGTGTCAAGATCAATGATGTCCATATCTGGATCACCTAACAATCCTTCTTCAATCATGGGCTGCTTGCCCCTCTCTGATACCTGTGCTGTTGTCGGAAGCGAGGCCCCTTCCACCTGGTGTGGAGATAACACTCGCGGTGCTAATGAAGAAGGCGAGACCCCTTCCACCTGATGTGGAGAAAATACTCGCCGAGCTGATGCAAATAAGGCCCTGTGGCCTCTCCGATATGTAACCAATGGAGGGGAGCTGACATGTCTGGGCTCAAGGATGTCATACTGCTATGAAGGTCCTCCCTCCTCATGAACAACCTCAGGGGGTGGTGGCGCTGTGAAGAAATCTCGAGAGATGAAATCCTCCCATGGAATACCTTGCTGGGCCAACTGATGCATGACCACAATCTTGATCAAAGCATAATGGTAGATGCTCTTGTGTTACTGTGCTGGGCTCTTTCTCTGCACCAAGGGCACCATCCTCTCAATATTCTGGCACATGAAGAAAGGAATGTTCATCATCTGTACCCGTGTGAAATGCATCAACAAGCGGATATGATACGAATACAAACGTGAAAATCTGCCCTCACAGGTGAAATAGCGAATGATGAGCCTCATCAAGCGCGCATATTCATCCCTCAAGAATATGAAAGGAAACACACCAGTTGGTTGCCTCATATATACAGGTTTAATGTAGGGCTCATACTGGAATCTGTCCAACAGCTGGCGCTTGTTCCACTCTTCTCCAACATTGGGTATCCCTGTTGCTTGAGCAACAATCTCAGGTGATAATGTAAAATCCACCCCTGCAAGATTCACATGCCCGTTGTGCAAATGCAAAAAAAACAAGCGGATCAATTCCCTGTGGTGCTAAATTTGGGAAATTCTCTCCCAATATCCATAGCATGATTGATAATGGAAACATGTGACTGCAAGTGGACAACCTTGCAAATAGGCCAAAGAGGTGGGCTCCTCTCTCACATGCTGACCACCCTTACCACCCCTGTGAGGCCTCCTTGGCACCTCAACCTCCGGTGTTGACTCACGGTCATCACTTTGCTCATAGTCTGTTTCGGTTTTTGACATGGTTTCAAGAGCAAAATGGCTTAAATGTACTGCTGCTTCTGCTCAAATGACCTGTTGTTTTCACTGTTTGAATGCTGCTCCAAGGGGACAAAAAAAAACACAAGGGAGATGTTAGGGAGGGGGACTTTGAGGGGACTTAGGGAAAACATATATAAAAAGGGAATTTAGGGAAGGAATTATGGCACATACATCATCACATCATCATAATTTGCAGGGGTTTGATAGGAGGTAGGGTTTAGGGAGATTTTCTTGAATTTTAGGGATAGGTAGGGTTTTAGGGCTTTTGATTTTTTTTTGTTAGGGAGATTAGGTGAAAATGACAAGGGAGGAGATAATGGGAATGTGTGGAAATGAGGGAGTGGAAAAAGGACGACCTTGGGTAGCAAATGTAAAACCATAGCTCACATGCATTTGAATTTTTTTTAAACATAATGCATATGAATTTTCCATTTCACCTTGATGGGATTTGACACATTTTCACGCTCATGTTATCTTTACAAAGCAAGAACTTCAATGATTTGAGGCCTACCTAAAGAAATTGAAGAGGAAGAAGTTGATTTGTGGCTCACTGGCAAATTTCTGAAGGTGGAAACCCAACGTGTAGCGCGCGGGCTCTGAAGCGTAGCGCGCACCCAACGCATAGTGCCCGACCAAATTTTTCACTGCAGAGACTGCCCTGACGTGTAGCGCGCGCCCAAAGCGTAGCGCGCAGGTGCAGTCACCAAATTCGCCCAGTTTTCACACTAAATCGCCTTTCACACTTGCTCTTGGAGTCTTGGAGGCAAATGAATTGCAAAATGAGGAGAGAGGGGCTTTTATAAGCTTGATTTAAATTAATTTCCCCTCAAACCCACTTTATAATGTTTTATGCAATGACACTTTTTAAAACTAATTGCTGCTGACTTGTGGTTTCCTTTTTGTCATGAAATTGGTTGAAATGATGCTTTTTCTTGAAAATTTTTGCAGGGATAGCTTCTGAGGAGTCTTGGAAAAGGAGACCAAGGCCGCATGCCGACTTCTGGAGAATTTGATTTTTTTACAAATTTTTACAAAAATGAGAAAATGACCTTGCCTTCAAAAACAGAGTTTTTGAACTCAAGGTAAAAATTAGCTATACAATATGAAATCATCTGAAGTGATGCTTTGATGGACATCCCTCTGGCCTGCTGGGCATTTATTGACCTCAAAAGACATGACCTCAAAAGAAAAAATTGGACTAAACCCTAGACCTAGGACCTTGATTTCAAGACAAGACCAATGACCTTGTAAGGAATTTATTGACTGAAACAAACTTAATCCAGCAGTGCCAAGAGGGTAATAAAAGACACAAGCTCCTCCATCAGGGTTATGGCATGCCTAATGGAATGCAATAAGATGAAACTGATGAGACGCCTACTTATGCAAATGCAAAGAGCTTTGATCGCTAATGGAGGGCTACTAGATCGACTCTAACATTGGCTCCAATGGGGATGGTAGCTCCTTGGAGGTGCCAAGAACCTTAGACTTCTGGGAGAGTAGACCAGTGCCTTTTAATCATTGGGAAATGGAGTCATTATTTACAGATTTGACCCAAACTGGGACAGCTTTATTGACTTGACAAGTGACTGAAAATTGGACCAATTTTGACTTAAACTGACTTCAACTTTAAACAGAAAATAAACTCATACAAACGACATGACAAACTCACACCAACTAATCTTCATCTTCAGAATTATAGCCTTCACCGCGGGCCCCAGACTAAAGACGAAAGATTAGTTCACACTTGCAGTGGAATCAAAGTAAAATGGTAATTACAATGATAATGACTAGAGCATAAAATGCTCAGACATGGTACCTTTTAAGCAATCGACCATTGACTGACCCTCCGAGACAATCATCACCGTTCATTTCTTTGAGAAGAAAGGCATTTGGACCACGATATGCTGCAATTTTGTAAGGACCTTTCCACAAGTTGTCAAACTTTCCATGTTTCCCTTTGTCTTCATTTCGGGCATCCCACCTCAAAACAACATCATCTATTTGGAAATCATCCGGTTTTGCTTTCCTGTCATAGATTTTCTTTATGCGCTCTTGCAACTTGAGAGTATTTTGAAGAACCTCCTCCCGTGTTTGCTGTAAATGAATCATTTGACCAATCCGCCTTTGCATGGGATCCTCCTCATCACCAGCTTCTTGAAGCAATTTAGCTACCGGAATATTAAGCGAAGTAGGAAACATTGCATCTGTCCCGTAAACTAGTTCAAAAGATGACATACCAATTGACCTTTTCTGACTTACACGATCAACCCATAATGCATTTACTAACTTTTTGTGCCAGCTCTTCTTGTTGATTTCCAGCAATTTATTTATGATGTTTACCAAAGATTTATTCGAAGATTCAACCAGCCCATTTCCTTGGGATGATAGGCGGTCGAATGCCCCAAAGTGATATTATATTTGTAGTAAAAATCTATCATCTTCTTCGATTTAAACGCTGCTGCATTATCTGTAATCAACTTATGTGGACAGTCGAAACGTGACAATATGTTATTTTCAAGGAAAGAAATAATTACCAAGTCCGTGGCCTGCCGGGTGGGAATGGCTTCAATCCATTTCGTGAAGTAATCGGTGGCTGTCAATATCCATCGATGCTGTCCGGAAGATGCTGGATGGATTTCACCGATGAAATCCAAGCCCCACTGCTGAAATGGTGCGCTGACTTCAATGGGCTTGAGAGGCAATGGCTGTAATATCTGCTTTCCTTGAAAAATTTGACATGCATGACAACTCTTGACTGCTTTATATACATCTGAAAACAATGAAGGCCAATAAAAACCTGCCCTTAGGATCTTGTTTGCCGTGGTCTTCCAAAACAAGTGGCCCCCGCAGTCACCTTTGTGAAAATCCTCTACAGCGCTCTTAGCTTCCTCCTCGACCAAACAATTCAGCAATATGCCACCAGGGTCTTTCCAATATAGTGCAGATTTGATGATGCAAAATTTGGCAGCCTTTAATTTCAATGTCCTAGCTTTGTTTCGAGGCATCCCGGGAGGTGAAGACAAATTTTGAAGCACATATACAATATCAGCATACCAAAGAGAAGAAATAAAGATGTCAGATACCTGTAGTGTTGAATTCTCCTCGTCTTCATCGGATAGGGCAGCTATCAAATTAATGTCTAAGACATGGAGATTTGTTTCAGCCATCAATTTAGCGAGACCTTGACCCTTAATCAGCTTGGTAGGCTTAATTTCCATATCATATTCTAATAGTGCATCAATCCACTTACCCCGCCTTCCTTCCGGTTCCGCTTGTACCAAAACATCTTTAACAGCTGCATTAGGAACATATGCCAAAATGTGGGAATTCAGTATGTACACACGGAAGTCTTTCAAGGCTTTTACCAATGCCAATGCTTGTTTTTCAATGATATTATACTTCAGCGCTCCGTCCCTTATAATACGACTGAAAAAAGCAATGGGCTTCTCAACTCCATCTCTCTTTTGCATCAGCACAACTGCCAATGTATGCTCAGAAGCAAATGAAAATAAAATGAAATCTTGTGTATAATCCGAGCTTATTAGAGTTGGGGCTGAAGATAAAATTAAATTTACCAAATTGAAAGACTTTACCACCTCTTCGGTCCATTTGAGATGGCTGTCCTTTTTGAGCATGTTAGTGATTTCTCTGAGGTGTTCGGCAAGATTCGGAATAAAGCGACGCAGAAAATTCAACTTGCCATTAAAGGATTGAATCTCCTTCTTGTTTCGGGGTTGATCTAATTGTTGAATAGCTTCCACACGTGCAGGATCTATATGAATTCCATCTTTGGAAATGATGTGGCCCAACAGCTTGCCTTCACTCATGGCGAAAAGGCTCTTCTTTGGATTCAATGAGATACCATATTTTCTGCACTTTTGAAACACCATTGTTAAATGATACAAATGTTCTTCATCAGATTTAGAAAACACAGTTAAATCATCAAGATAAACGACCAAAAAGACATCCTTCTCATTAGCAAAGGCCATGTCCATTGCCCGCTGAAAGGTAGCACCTGCATTTTTCAATCCAAACGGCATCTTGGCATAATGAAATGTCCCCCATGGAGTAGTGAATGCAGTCTTGTCGCGGTCATCCTCATGCACCAAAATCTGATTGTACCCGGAATAACCATCAAGTAGCGACATCCTTGATGCCTCAACTACCCGCTGCAATATATGATCTATCTTGGGCAGCGGATAATTGTCCTTTAGCGACACCTTATTCAGATTTATGAAGTCTATACACAAGCGGATCTCACCGGTCTTCTTTCTCATGGGTACCAAGTTGGAAATCCAGTCGGAAAATCTGATTGGCACTATAATTCCAGACTTGTACAATCTGTTAACTTCTTTCTCAATCAAAGGCAGTAACTTAGGATTAATTCTTCTCAACTTTTGTCGGAAAGGCTTTTGATTTGGCTTTATGGGAATGGTATGCTGAATGATACTTGTGTCATAAGTTTTCAAATCTGAATAATCCCATGCAAAAACATTAGAAAACGAAGACAACAATCTGATATATTCTTTCTTTACCTTTGGCGATAATGCTTTCGATAGTTTCACCATCTTTGGATTTTCAGCTGTTCCGACATTCACTTCTTCAACACCTTCTTCTGTTGGCCTCAAAGTTGGTTTGCGGGCCACGTCATCTTGATCGAACGACTCCTCCAAAGGAATTAATCCTTTAGGAATGAAATTATCTTTAAGTTGCAATACATCCATCTGATTTACTTCCTCGGGTTCTGTATCTATGGAGATGTCTTTGAACTCACCTTCAACTTGCAGAAAATCCTTGATTTCTTCGTCATCTTGGAAAACTTGCCAATACCTTTGATTGTCTGGAACTGTAGGATGGTGCTTCACATAATTCTCAAACTTATTGCTGGAATTCATGGGGATTTTTAGATTGCTTGCTGCCTTAGCCAATGCATCCACAACACCATTTTGGATACGGGGCACACATGTCAAAGTATGTTCAGAAAACAGCTTCAAGATATCTAGGACAACATTTCGATATGCTCGCATATGAGGATGCTTGGCTTGGAACTCACCTTTCACTTGCTTTATAACCAACTCAGAGTCACCATATACTGCTATCTTCTTTGCCTTCAGCTTCCGAAGGATTTTCAGGCCAGTAATGAGAGCCTCATATTCCGCCTCATTGTTTGAACAATCGAATGCCAATTTGTAAGAACATACTCGTACCTTGCTTGGGACTTTGTTTCGGACAAAAAATGGACTTCGAATCCACACACCTATACCAGCACCATCGCTGCCCACAACGCCATCAAAATCCATGGTCCAAAGACCATCCTCATTGTCCTCTAAGTGCTGAAAATGTGATGTCTCTGCATTTTCTGTTTGCTGCCCATTGATTTCAGCTGTTGGCTCCATGACAACGGACCCTTCACTTTTCTTTCTCAAAATTTCTCTAAAATTTTCTGTAATGTCTAGTATATCTTCTGCTTGAACTAACTGACTATCTATCTCATTAAAATTATCCGCAAACATAACAAATGACTCTAAATCTGTATGTACATAATTTATAGGATGATTAACTAGCTTTTCCTTACTAGTGATCATGTATTTCATCTTTTGTTCCCGATATAATTTCCTCATCTGACCGAAGAGCGAGATTGTAGCATAAGAAAGATCGAGCTGAAGTGTACCTTTGAGCTTAGCTCCCCAAGATCTCGAAAGCAACATTCCAAATCGCGAAAGAATATCTGCCACCACCACATCCATCAAAACATTCTTTGCTGGGATTTGATCTAAGCTCACTACCAAGTCCTTGATCAAACCAATACATTTTACCCGGCTAGAATCAAACGAATACAAATCATGATATTTCCTCGTGATGTCTAGTCCCAGCTTTTCCATGATTGCTTTCGGCATCAAATTATGTGAAGCTCCCGAGTCAAACATATCATTATGTAAAACATACTCATGCAATCGCAAATTGATATAGAATGGAGGAACATCACTTTCGGGAGACTCACCATTTAAAGCGGGCCCAAAAATCAATTCCGGCTGATCATCTTCTACATTCACCGTGTTTAGCATTGGATCAAAATTCAGCATCTTGCAGATTTGGCCTCGGTAAGTGCTGTTCTTCATGATTTCCATCAAAGGAATGGACACTTTCAACTTTGAAATTTCATTCTCCAAACTGAAAACTGAAACCTTCTCACCTTCTTTGGTCGAAACTTCTCTTTTTTCATCTTTATCTCTCGGTGTGCTTGATGGCTGGTCTATCCTGCTTGCTAATGATGATTGACCTGCTGAAGGATCGCTTATCTCTTTCCCCTTTTTCTGTGGAGCAGCTGAACCATTCTTTGCTGAAGTATCTGTCCTCTTCTGGATGGGATTTATGGGAACAACTCAGTTTCTTAATTGTCTCTGCTGAGCGGATAAAGCATTCAAGTACCCTCTTTGATATTCTTCCGATTCTTCTTCAAGTGCTGCATCATTTGACAAGATATAATGCTCATCCTGGGGGACGATGGATTTTCTCACAAACTCTTCTTCTTCTGTAATATAAGTGGGCAGATCATCAGCAATGAAGAAGTGATTTTCCTCTCCCGCCATATCACCTTCATCCTCGGATTCTTGGCTCACAAAATTTTGCTGAAGTGGAGGTTTAATTTGCGGCTGAACTGCTGGCTCTTATGCTCTTGTTTCACGCTGTTTGATTCTATATTGCGGCTACTACGGACCTCGAAAATTTGGATTGCGAATCTAAGGCTCCGACTTGTCAAGATGAACATGTTCAAGTGCTCTTTCAATCTTTTCAACCTTACGGAGGAGCTGATATGATGTAGAAGCTTCCTCTTTGATTGTGACTCGCTTTTCCGCCTTCATCCTTGATCTCTTATCATTCAAGTTTGCCTCAACACTGACAGCAATTTTCTACATATCCTCCAAGGTAGGAGGATCTCTATCTCTCAATGAATAAGCCATCTCCGGATCAAAGCCATCTGGGAATTTGATAAGTGCTGATTTTCTAGATGGCCTTAAATCATCTGGAATAGCATTGTAAACTGTGTTAAATATGATAATGTAATCTTAAACGGACTCACCATGATTGCGCTTGAGATTGTTGTACTCAACATTGATCTGAAGTGGATCCTTTCTTATTTCCCGTCGATCTAGAAACTGCCTCTGAAGTGCTTCCAAGGTGAGTATGCTTCTAGCTGTCAAACCTCTGAACCATTTTCTTACTTCTCCATCAAATGTTTGTACAAACAAACGCATAGTTACATCCTCTTCATCCATCTCATATAGATCAAAGAAAGTCGTCATTTTGTCTATATGTTGCTGAGCAGAGACACTTTGAGGAGTGCCATCAAACGTAGGGATTTTACTCTGGTAATCGGTTGGCATATCATGCAGATTTTGGGGAAGAGCAAGGGGAGAAAATCGGGCAGCCATTGCTTTAGGTAGATTGGGTCTAGGAGTAGCAGGTGGAGTAGGTGTAGCTATAGTATGAGGAGTATGAGGAGGAGAAGTGGTATGGGATGTAGAGGGCGAACCAACTGTAGATTCTGGATAAGTGATTATAGGAGAAATAGAAATAAAAGGAGGATTGGTCTGCTCATGCGCCGTGATAGTGGATCCAATATGAACAGATATATTTTCAACGAACTCAACAAGATTGGTAGCGTGAATATCTGACTGAAGAGATCTTAGGATGAAATTTTCAACCAATTTATTGTGTCTCTCAATTTCAAGGGCAGCAGCAAAATCAGGGTTGGGAACTAAAGAATCAAGTGCACTTTCAGATTTGGTTTTGAACAAGGACAACTCAAAACTCTCGTTAAAATCAATGTCTTCAAGATACTTAAAAATAGCTGGACATGAATGAGATTTGAATATATGACCAGAATCGGAAGCCAGTTTGGATATCAAGGAACAAATAACCAATCAGCCTGTGAAAACTCCTAACTAATCATCCAAAAGTTCAGAGTTTACAAATAAACTGGGGTAAAATGCAATCGAAGTGCTGTATTCACAAGCTCACGGAGATTTACTGAAGCAATGTTTATCTACTTGCGCTTATGCAAAGCAAAAGCGTTTCGAAGGCTACCTGGCATAATCTTCAGGCTCTGTCTAAGACTTATGAACAAACACATCAATCCACAAACAAGTTTGTTCTCCCCAGTATGGTCGCCAATATGTTAGCGCTTGAAATTTCACCTCAGGCTGAAAAAAGTAAACTCCAAGGCAACATCAAACCACTTAGCCTCGTAGCTAGCCCTACGGGGCAGGAGAGGACTCTCTTCGGTCTATCTCGACAAAGATCTTCAACGGGGAGAGATAACTAATAAAGAACACTGATTTTAGGCTAGTAAACTGATAAAAAAGGTTTGATTTGGGATTTTTAGGGTTTTGGTGGAAAATTGGGGAAAGGCAATTTTGGGTGCGGGGATTGGACACAATTTTCGCAAGGGGTTCTTTGGGGCGAGGTAGGAGACTGTATTGATGCCTTTGAAAGATTTGGATGGATGAGAATGACTAGTGAGGAGCTAAGGAGAGCAAGAAATCACCTTGAATTCTCCTTAAACAGTTGAAAACACTGATATTAAGCAAACTTAAAGGCAGAGCATAACAACCATGAATTCTACCTTAACACTTCATTTACCTAATCTGCAGAAGAAAAAGTAAGAATATGATTCACATAACAAACTTACAAGTACAAAGAGAAACACACCATCAATACATGTAACCACAGGAATCCCAAAAAGGACTGCAAAACCCTGGTCTTTCTTCCTTTGC
>APFE030158379.1:222855-247145 GCA_000404065.3 Pinus taeda
AACTTGCCTCTATAAGCTAGGAAACCAATTCATTCATTTAATTTTTGCCTATCTCATGAATGAATCTTCTAGAAGAGATAAATAAGTGTCAAAGTATCATAAAATTACATCATATACATCAAGGAGGATCAAAATCCACTAAAAAAATTCAAACCTAGTCAAAACTGCGTTTTGCTGAGCTGTAGGTGAAAAATTGAGAAAATGTGCTGATGCATAGCGCCCCAATCCTAAACGCGTAGCGCACCTTTGAGCCAACTTTTGAGGCACTTCCCGGAGTCAAAATGATGCAAAAGTGGGCTTGTTGGAAATTTTTGGATGTCTACTTTCCAACCTAAGTGGAATTTCTGAATTTGGTGGTCATTGGCCCATCCAAAATTGTAATCTCCCAAGATTGCTTCCTGTGTGTCAAAAAGTTGGCAGAAAGTCATTTTTTGCTTGTTTTTTGACCTTCTAGAGGCTCAAAACTTGGTGAAATTTCTTGGTAATTGCTGAGCAAGTGTATTTTTGCATGAAAAATCGAAAAATGCCGAGTTTTTGAGGAATGGACTTTCCCATCTTCAGGGTAGCGCGCGGCGCGCTACACGTTGGGGAAGAAAACCTGTTTTTTGCCCAAAAAATTCACAAATGACCAAAAATACTCAAAATTTTTTGAAATTTGTGCAGAAGGTAAGTCATTTAGCACTATGCTCCTTCAAGGAAGCCTCAGCCAAGATGTGGAGGGGATCATACTGGAATCTGTCCAACAGCTGGCGCTTGTTCCACTCTTCTCCAACATTGGGTATCCCTGTTGCTTGAGCAACAATCTCAGGTGACAATGTAAAATCCACCCCTGCAAGATTCACATGCCCGTTGTGCAAATGCAAAAAAAACAAGCGGACCAATTCCCTGTGGTGCTGAATTTGGGAAATTCTCTCGCAATATCCATAACATGATTGATATTGGAAACATGTGACTGCAAGTGGACAAGCTTGCAAATAGGCCAAAGAGGTGGGCTCCTCTCTCACATGATGACCACCCTTACCACCCCTGTGAGGCCTCCTTGGCACCTCAACCTCCGGTGTTGACTCACGGTCATCACTTTGCTCATAGTCTGTTTTAGTTTTTGACATGGTTTCAAGAGAAAAATGGCTGAAATGTACTGCTGCTTCTGCTTAAATGACCTGCTGTTTTGACTATTTGAATGCTGCTCCAAGGGGACAAAAACACAAGGGAGATGTTAGGGAGGGGGATTTTGAGGGGACTTAGGGAAAATATATATATAAAGGGAATTTAGGGAAGGAATTATGGCACATACATCATCACATCATCATAATTTGCAGGGGTTTGATAGGAGGTAGGGTTTGGGGAGATTTTATTGAATTTTAGGGATAGGGGTAGGGTTTGGGAATTATGGAGGAATTTTAGGAAATTTTATGGGAAATTTGAAAAGGAATGATGATGAATATGAGAGGAAAAATGAGGGTGAATTATGGGAAAACCTTGGGCAGCATATCTTTGAAAACCCTAGCAAACTTAGTCTTGCATTTTACACATCAATGTTTTCCATTTCATGGCATATTGGTCATTTTTTCTTTACATTCAATTTGCAAAAACTTACAAAACAACCATGAAAAGAGCTTACTTGTAACTTGCTGGAGCTAAGAGAAGTGTATTGGGTATTTGCTGTAAGTTTTGGGGCGAAATACTCAACGCGTAGCGCCCTCTGCCCAACACGTAGCGCGCCCTGTATGCGTAGCGCCTGTGTGTTTTTGCACTGCTAGAACCTCCCCTACGCGTAGCGCACCACCAACGCGTAGCGCGCACTTCCCAACGCGTAGCGCGCTACCAAGGCTGCCCAACTTCGCTCAATATCTCATGAAATTGCCTTTGCAAGTTTCCACTTAGCTTGTGAGAGGCAAATGAGTTGCAAATGAAGTTTAATGTGCTTTTATATGCTTGCTTTAAATTTACATTTGCCCAAAACCCACTTTCTAATGTTTTGAGTGTTGACACTTTTTGAACTTTATTGGCTCTGATTTTGGTTTCTTCTTTTTGAAAAATTGGTTGAAATGATGTTTTTTCTTGAAAATTTTTGCAGGGATAGATTCTGAGGAGTCTTGGCAAAGGAGACCAAGGCCGCATGTCGACTTCTGGAGAATTTGAAATTTTTACAAATTTTTACAAAAATGAGAAAATAACCTTGCCTTCAAAAATAGAGTTTTTGAACTCAAGGTAAAAATTAGCTATACAATATAAAATCATCTGAAGTTATGCTTTGATGGACATCCCTATGGCCTGCTGTGCATTTATTGACCTCTAAAGACATGACCTCAAAAGACAAAATTGGACTAAACCCTAGACCTAGGACCCTTGATTTCAAGACAAGACCAATGACCTTGTAAGGAATTTATTGACTGAAACAAACTTAATCCAGCAGTGCCAAGAGGGGAATAAAAGACACAAGCTCCTCCATTAGGGTTATGGCATGCCTAATGGAATGCAATAAGATGACACTAATGAGACACCTACTTATGCAAATGCAAAGAGCTTTGATCGCTGATGGAGGGCTTCTAGACCGACTCTAACAGGGTGGTTCTCTTGGAGGTTAATTTTAGTGTTGGTCACTCTCTTTGATGAAGAATGAAAGTCTCCTATACACTTTAGATTTGAGGTAAGCTTCAAGCCTTCTCTAGTTTCATACCTGTGCAAATCGAGGTTCCATTTTGTTTTGTTTTGATGGGATTCATTTGAAATGCCTTCTTCACTATAGGCCTAGACCTAGGCCTCCTATGTAATGAATTAGCAAGTGATTATATTCATATTTTGTTTGGCTTGGATTCATATGGGCATTGTAGGTATAGTCTCTTGTGTTCAAAGCACTAATTTCAGTATCTTAGACTATTCTTCTGACGCTCGGTTCTTTACAACAAAAATAAACACCAATTATTAACTTTGGCCCTGTATAGGAAGGGATTCTCATTGTGTTATTGTTTTGGTTATAGGATTTGTTGGTTGTAAGACCTTCGCTAGGTTGCAGGGCTATTCTATGAAGTTTGGTCAAATTTTTTACATCATTTAGACCTTAAGCAACTAGGATTTCAACCTCATATATTAGCTTTATAACATCACACTTTAGGGAATTCTCTTGACTTAGATATAGGCCTTGATTTAATAAGCTATAACAAACCTAGGGGACATATCTATACATTTTTTGTTTGGTTTTTCAGACCTATTTCATGACCATAACAAACCTCTCTGGGGAAATGAAGGTTTCTTATTATGTTTTCTTTCTGTTTATGTGATTTGCTTTAGGATCTTTGCTTCCAAAGTCTAGGACAACAAGTGGTAAGTAAATATAAAACTACATGACCTTGAGACTGTGTTGGCCCTTGTTGTTGACAATGATTTTTGACTTAATCTTGGTGAAAGTGACATGTGAATAAAGGCACCTCTGTCAGTTATACCATTGTGAATATATGACATTACCGCCTTAAGGTTGAAGTACTACATGATTTTGTTGATAGTGAGTCAATAATTCATACATCACTATATGGCAATGATTCTCACCACAATCTCATTGTGTATCAGTGAACAACTTCAAGAACCAAAAGAACTAATCCAATCATTGATTAATTTTGTTGTGGTTTGGTCCAAGAGTGCCTTAAATATTCATGAATTTGACTTAAGAAGTAGTTTCTTGGACAATGATTAACATTAAAAAAAGTGACTCTTGATGTTAAATGACCAATTCTATGATGTGATGATTGATTTTATTGAAAATAACACTTACTATACCAAATAGTGACAATAATTTTCTTATATAGGCCAAAATTCTTATACGGTAAACCTCTAAAGAATTTGATCATGAACATTGGATGTTAGAGTGTATAAATACAAACAATGACTTAATTTTGTTCATTGATATGAAAATGACAATAACTCTGTGGTACAGTTGTCAAATGATTAGACAATACAATAATTTCAATTGTGTTGACTACAATGATATTTGGCATGTCAATTAGATAGTAACAATGCTCTCGTTTACTGAACCATATTAACAGTGACTTGAAAATAGTATGACAATGTTTATATAATAGTGACATGTTTTACATTATAGTGGGTTTGTGCCAACATCCTTTAATGGTGACCTTACATGATTGCAGGTGACCTTATATGGTGTCTTCTATAAGACATATGTTGGTAGCCCTCCTTGGTCAAAGTTTGAGACAATTGCAAGAAGGTCATAGGGATGACCTAAGGCATCTAGGATTATGCCATGATTGGATATCAGTTCCTGGTACTTACAATTTGGCACAATGATTTGGATGATTTCACTATGTACCATTGAACACATATTCATTCATGAGTAGTGAAGTGTAGTGGAAACAAAAATGGCAGTGTATTGTGTAGCGATCAATGGATGTAACAATATTGATAGTCAAGGATTGATGTGTAGTTTGTGTAGTGGCTTGATTTGGAATTATGATTAAGTAGATGTTAGTTTGGTAAAAAAATGTTTTACAGTCGACAGCTAGAGTAGTGTTGAGAAGTGTGGCTGCTATGACTCGTAAGTGTTATTCGTACCGAGCAGAGAAACAATATTTTCTTTACAATTTTCTTAGGATCTAGTCTAACATTGTGAAACGTCGTGCGCTGACTCTTTAGGGCGGTTGGGAGGTGTAAGGCATGTGATTGGAGTCACCTTTAGGTTGGAGCATGAGAACACTTCAGGGTGTAAGGGTGGTGATAGGGCAAGTTTCAGGATGCACAGGGCATTGAAGCGTCGGTTCAGTTGCAATTGGTGCAAAGGGTGTTGGAGCATCCATCATGTTGGAGCTTGAGAACTAGGACATTGGAGCATCCTCCCAGTTGCAATTAGTAAATAGGGTGTTGGATCATCCTACCAGTTGGAGCTTGTAAATCAGGGGGTTGAATCCTCCTTTAGTTGGATTTGAAAACTTTATGTAATTATTCTTTTTGAATAAGAATACAAATATTAATAAGTGTTTGGTGGTTTTTGACCTAGAGAGGGTTTTCCACCTAAAAATCTCTATGTTTGTTGTCTTGATAATTGCTTAAATATTTCTGAAGATTAACTAATGCTCTAAAAATATTAATAAATTGCTAATTGCTAAGAAATACTGATTCACCCTCCTCTCAGTGTTTCCAACATTCAAGGGGCCAAGGTTTACGATGGAATTCCTTAGCCCTAGTCAAAATTTGTACTCTTTGGATAGTTCTTTTCAATAAGATATCATGCATCCTTAATGGGTATTTAATGCAAAATTTGTGCCCTCGATAATTTGATGTATCAACTAACCACCATAGAGCCTACAAACATTCTTTCACTTCATCTTCTAGGGCTAGGGTTTTGGATCTTTAGGGTTCTTTCTTTATGTTAAAAAGAAATTATTTTGGCCTCTTGTAATAGCTTTTGTGAATGCACGTAGCTACCATATCTCTTTTTTTAGATACAACTACCACTATTATAGCTATTTTGTGTTATACAATATTATTTTATTTCATTAGTTAATAAAACTTGGGTTTTCACTAAATTATTATGATTTCTATTATATTTCTCCATGTGTGTTTCATTTCCTTTATTTCATTTCATTTCATGCCTTGTACAACCTATATTAGTAATATCAAATCAATCTGCTCCTTGTTATTTATCAATGTATGTCCACAATGAAGCTAGGGTACAAAGAGTTAGGTCTCGAGCTAGTTTCACTTGGGAACAATCAATATTTCCAACCAACATGCCTTTAATGTTGAAAGAAAAGGGATATGAAATAGTGAGAGTTCCTATCAGTTTGTTGCTCTAGGAAGCATTCATGTGACAAAGGAATGAGATGATGCACAATTTTTCCCATATCCTTTGATGACTTCCAACAACAACTGAGGCACCTTCAACCAAAAACAAATCTAGAGGTGCGACACCATTCAAGATATAATTTAACTTTGATATCCCCATATTTGAAGACCAAATAGATGTCAATGCATTGGAGAAATATTTAAAACTATTAGAGGATTATTGCTATGCCCAAAACTTTTCTAATAATGAGAAAATCACCTTTGTGCTCCTAAAATCCCTGCCCCATGTCAAAGATTGGTGGGAAGGTTACTAAGAGAGACACAACAAAGACAAATATGGGATATTCAATGTAGACCTACTTGGGTTACTTTTGTTGATTCCATTAAGGAGGAATTCAACCTTTTAGGGAACTATGATGACCAATACACAATATGGTCAACCCTATGACAGGAAAGATACCAGATAGTGATGAAGCACGCCAATATTTTCCATACCTTGCACTCATGGTTTTGAAGTACTATAATTGTCTACAGAGGTACATCCAAATGAAGATCGATTTCTTGGACATCTCCTCACTAGGAGTCACTTATCGATATGATGTCAAAATTGAGTAGAAATTGAAGTTGAGGAATAAGCGAGAGTTTGGATATGTAAGTCCATTGCAAAAAATCCTTGAAGAGGAGGCCCAAAATCACAAAATAAAAGGAAGAGAAAGGAGATCCAACCTAAATAAAACTATCCCAAGTCATAGATAAAGAAGGGTAATGGAAATTTGAAAAAACAACACTGGGAAGTGGAGTTAGCTCCACAAAACCCCTTGGCACAACAACAACAAACATCTCTTGAAATGATAATTGTTAGAAGATCTTAAAGAAAAGGAAATAGATTTTAGATATGATTCTAATTTAGAAAAGGATAAAGGAGAATGGATCATTGATGCAGAACCTAATGCTACCATCATGACCACAAATATATAACTTGAAGAGCCAAAGGAGCTCGAAGAGGGAGTGAGCCTCATATATTTATAGATATGGGTGAAGGGGACCCCCACTGCATTTCATCATTGATAGTGGGAGCCAAAAGAAGATGATATCAATTGAGGTCATCAAAGGATTGAAGCTACCAGTAATGCCACATCCCCAACCATACAACAATTTTTGGTTGAGCCATGTATGAGACATCCATGTTAGCCACCAGTGTTACCTATCCTATGACATCAATCCCTTCAAATAATAGGTAATATGTGATGTTTCCCCACTTGAGGTTGGTGATGTTATTTAGGAAAACCTTATATGTGTAAATTTCATGTTGTTTATGAATCTTGTCCCTGTAGTTTCATTATTAATCTCAGAGGTAAGCTCTATACAATACTATAGGTTGTCTAAACTATTGTAATTTCATTGATATTAGCAAATAATGCCAAAATATAATCTCTTTTATTGCAAAGCTTGTTCTATTTATGGTTTAATTAAAAGGTGAAAGGAAGGCCATTGAAACCACCACAACCTCTACTTGAGGGCCTATCCACAACAAAATTAAGTGGACAAGAATGTCGACACATATAGAGATATCTTTGCTCCAGTTGTGGGGGTGCCTTTGCATTGCTAGGTAAAACAATCAATTGAATTGATATTTGGTGCTCCTTTACCTAATGGCCCAATATATAGACCTTATCTCTTGGAGAATGAGGAAATAAAATGTCAAACCATGATATCATTAAAGAGGGACACATTTAATCGAGCTCCTCATATTATGGGAGCCCAATTGTATTGATGTAAAAGAGGGATAGGGCATGGAGACATTTTATTGATTATAGAGCCCTGAAAAAAATCATTGTCAAGAATTGATACCAAATCCACAAGATTAACGATCTTCTTGACCAAATTAAGGGTGCTAATTTCTTCAGTAAGATTGATATGAATTCAGGCTATGACCAGGTTCCAGTTGAAAAAATGATGTATGAAAGACAACATTAAAATATAAAGAAATCTTTTTCTAATGGTTGGTCATTCCCTTTGGCTTGAATAATGTTCCAACAACATTCAGGAGGATGATGGATGATATTTTGTGGTTGTTCACAATCTGTTTTGTGGTTGTATATTTGGTTGAAATCCTCATCTTAGATAGAAACTAGACAAAAAATTTATTTCACATTCAACTTGTCTTGAGCAACCCATGATAACACAAGTTGTATGCCAATCTAGAGAAATCCTCATTTGGCATGCAAACAATTCAATATTTGGGATACATTGTGGATGGACATGGGATGCATATGGACCCATCAAGGTTTGAGTCATTGGCTAGCCTTGATGACTCTAACAAATCTCCATAGCTTCTTGGGCCTTTCTAACTTCTACTAAAAGTTCATGTTGGGGTACTCTCATATTGTTTGGTCTTGAAGTCAATTGACCAAGGGTGGAGAAAAATAATTTTTTTCTTGGTCTAATTCATAACAAAAATTAGTCCAGGATCTATTACACTACCTTTTCTCTACCCCATTCCTCACCCTACTAGACATACAATAACAATTTAAGATTAAAGCATATGTCTCTGACTATGTTATTGGTGGGGTATTCACTTAACAATGAAATCCAATGGCCTATCACAATACAACACTCTCTGATATTATTTAGAGATACCACACCTATGATAAGGATATGTTCTCCATCATGTGGGCTTACTGACAATGGAAGAATTATATTCTGGGTGAGTAGATGATCATTCACACTAATCATAATCCTTGACAAGTTATGTAAACACAAGGAAAGTTACAAAATGAATTCCATAAAAAATGGTCCACACACCTACAATAATTCCACTTGAACATCAAATGCAAGAAAGGTAACACCAATCATGTCATAGAATGCCTCACTCAACCCCAAATTGTGGTACTAACCATAGTTCTTAACACTTGTGGGAACGAGACCTTTGGATTGTCATAATTGTATAATAATGAATTTGAATTCACTACCACATCGTAGATGTTGATCATAGGAAAAAAAATCTCTAGAATTCCACCTCCAAGATGTGCTCTTGTGTTATCTGGGCCACCTTTGTGTTATTTCAAGTGAGCTTCCCAAGCTGATCTAGGAGGCACATTATGGTCGAGTGGCAAGGCACTTTGGTTTCGAGAAGATAGTAGCAGTAGTAGCAGTACTTCAAAAGTATTTCTTCTTTCCAAATGTTTGATAGGATGTCTAACAATATATCATATCGTTCACTTCCTATGCCATTGCTAAACCTACCATCAAGAAGCATGGGTTGTACACTTGTTTACTTACTCTAGACAAGTTCTAAGATTTAGTCCCCCTACATTACATGTCAAGTTTTACATCCATCAAGCTTGATAACAATTGTGTGTTTGTGGTTGTCGATCAGTTATCTAAGATAGCCATTTTGGCACCATGAAAGAAGAGTATCACAACTAAAGACACTATTAAAATCTTCTTTGAGCATGTTTTTGTTCATTTTTGGATACCTTATACTATTATTTTGGATAGGGACAACAGGTTCCTCAACACCTTTTGGTCCAACCTATGGTTTCTCTTGGATACCAGTTTGATCAAATTAACTACCTTTCATCCCTAATTAGATGGAAAAACATAAGTGGTCAACATGATGATTGTGGATATCTTACACATGTATAGCTCCAAGAATCCACATCCATGGGACAAAATCCTTCCATATGTTCATCATAGCTATATCAGATTCGTACATAAATATATTGGCTACAATCCTTTTCAGGTGTGTTTGGGTTCCAAACATTGGCCCCAATTGATGTAACTATTCCCATTGTATTTCCACCAAGAGAGTCCTCCCATCCTTAGGCTGAGGTAGAAAGGGTGGCCAAATTTTTTAATTGGATCCAACACCTCTGATAGAAGGTCCATTATATCCCACAAAAATCAATGCAAAGTAAAAAAAATGACATGATCAATAGAAGATTCCTCATAAGTTTTAGGTTTCTGATAAGGTGTGGTTACACTTATAAAAAGAGCACCTCACACCTCACATGCCCCCATAAGAATATCATACCACTTTGATATTCTCCCTATGCAATCATAAATCTTGTGGGTGAAAATTATTTTGAATTGAGTATTCCCCTTTTCATTGGTTTTCACCCATTATTTAATGTGGAGATGCTTTGGCCATATTTTCCACCCATGTTGGACACCTCAAAGGTACTTGAGAAATTGCCACCCACATAATAAAATCCTAACTACATTGAATACATTGTAGTGGATCAAAATTATATTAAAATCAAGACAAATAATACTCACCAACAACACATCAACTTTACTAGGTTGTGAAAGTAGTGAAACTTCTTCACCAAGTAAAGCGGCTCACTAGGAGCCAAATTCAACAGAAGTCTCCCCATATTATGAAGGAACTTGATGTAGTGGATACAACTACTTGCTAAGGGAGGAGGAATCATATAGGCGGATATTGATGACCACCCACCTCTTTCGTTGTCTCAATGGTTCTTTATCTTCTTGGAATTTTTCTATGATTTTTGGGTGTGAAACTTTTAGGGCCATTTTGAGACCCTAAATGATATTTTTTTGGAAATTCAGGGGGCCAAGGGTTTCAATGGAATTCCATGGCACTAGTAAAGAGTTGTATTCCTAAAATATTTCTTTCCAATGAGCTATCATGCACCCCAAATGGATATTGTATGCAAAAGTTTCATCCCCAAGAAGTCGATATACTAACTAAACACCTTGGGGCTTGCAAAACTTTTGGAATTTCATCTTTTATGGTTATGGTTTCTTACCTTTAGGGTTCTTTACTTATGTTAGGCCATTCTTTCGATATCTTCTAATAGATTTTGTGAATGTGTGTAGCCACCATCTATCTTTATTTAGAGATAGCAACCACCATTTTAGCTAGTTTTTGTTCTATAGTATTATGTTATTTCATTTATTAATAGAAGTTGGGTTTTCACCATATTAATGTGCTTTCTATTATATTTATATATATGTGTTTCATTTACTTTCTTGCATTTCATTTCATTCCTTGCACAACCTAGATCTATTACTTGACCTATGCTCAATCGCTTCCATTTAGTTCCTTTATATGGCAACATGGAGATGGTAATATTAATTTAATGTACATTTGAAAGTACACATGTTCTAGAGACAAGAAACAAAAATACACAACTTAGCTTTTGTTGCATATATGTTGTCATTAATAGCAATTGTAGTCTTGTCATTGATGTCAATGAAAATTATGTTGTGCCATTGATGGCTAAGGAAGTAGCTCAAGTGGATCCCTACTAAGATTAAGAAACGAAAAAATGAAAATGGCAAATGAACGAAATTTGATGTTTCCTCAACATGAAACAAAATTTAACATTTCCACTATGTGCCCTCATGGAGAATTATATTGTATACTAGGTACTGGGGGAATATTTGAAATTTGAAACAATAAGTACATAGTGTAGTATAAACCAAATATGATCCATGTGGATATTGGTTCCCACCCACCTATTCCACTTGGAACCCCATCATTGTTTCTTTGAGTTTCCTTAATTGTAGGACAATTTACTATTTTTGGTAGCTTTTTGGGTTTTGTTGTAGCGACCGCAACACCCTTCAAAATTTTGGTCTGTGTCCAAATTTTGGAGCCCTGGTTTTTACCTTGATGGTTGCAAACACTCGGGCTCATCCCATGAGCTCTTGTTGAGTTTTCACACCTTCTTCGCTTAATCGATCACCGGTCGTCTTTTGGCATGTTGACTGCTATGTCATGATTACGAGTTTGTTCTAGCATTTTGAAGGTTTGTCTTTGTTTGTATGAGTTGTTTTCGCTCTATCGACATTGGTCGCATTCACGTACACAGTTGTAAACATTGTCGCGTAAGTGTCATCAAGGTCGTTCAAAGACATATTTCAACTATTACACTTGTCGCTCTCAACCTTCAATTTAGTCTCACTGAGCACATGTTGTCTTGTTGGTTTGAGGTGTCTTGTCGTCGAATCGTGCTAAGTCTGTGATTAGATTGTCATGTCTGCACAAGTATACTTGCTTTCACACTTAGTCAATTTTCCTGAAAATCTGTTGACCGGACAACCTTCCGTCAACAGGACCCGATCTCAGTGACATTGCACTGTTGCTTAGAACTGCACAAAGCTTGAGGCTGTCCTATAGGAAACTTGCTATGTGAAATTTCGGAGATGAGCCAATTGATTGACCCCCAAAATTGCACATAAGTTCTCCTAGAAGTTGATCCAGTTTGCTCTTTCCGCAAGACCTCCCATTAAGCCTCCCGCTAGTCAACCGGAAGAAATGACTTGAGCTATGACCCAGGGCTATACTGATCTCCAAACTTGTGCAGATTTGTCCTATCCTTCCCTTCCTTCTTGCTCTGCAAACAACCTAGGAATTGCACAGAGTTGTCCTACCCTGCTAGCCCTTCTTCCTTACTCTGCAACCAGCTCAGGAATTGCATAGAGTTGTCCTGACCTACCAACCCTCCTTCCATTCTCTACAAAAACCTCAGGAATTATGCAAAACTATCCTTCCTTGCAAACCCTTCTACCCCTCTCTGCAACCAACTCAAGAATTGCACAGAGATGTCCTGTTCTGCCCTTCTTCCCCGCTTTACAACTAGCTTAGAAAATGCACAAAATTGTCTGGGCCTAGACTATCTCTCAGGATTGCACAATTTTGACCAGTAGCTTGCGTAAGCTGACTTTGTGCTCCTATGGAAAGTTGCGCGTATTTTTCTACGAGTGCCTCCTGCTGTCCACATTGTCTTCCTCAGAGAAATTGTGTAGATCCCAGCTGGATTAACTGCCCATTGCTCCCTTGGGAAATTATGCAGTTCTGCCTCCCAACTAGGTTTTGTCCCCTAGCTGTCACTGCTGTCTCAGACTGCAAAAATCTGTCTCCTAGTGACATCTACACAGTTTTTTCTGACAGTGCTCGAGAGCCTGGCATCCCAGCCTGTGCTGCGCTCCTGCAGTCTCAATACGTTTCCCTTCTCTTGGTCACCTGCATTGAAATGGAAAATAATACATCATGATAAACTAGGAGATTTTTTGGATTTGATGTCATCTCGTCATGAGTGATTGCAGGAATAGGTACATTGATGAAACATTGCGTGATGAAGAACGAGATGGAAAAGAGGCCCATGCTAGAATACTTTCCCGCAGTCGAATGAACACATGAAGCACATCAAGAAAGCGAGCAAAAGGGACACATTCACATGCACCATTAAGCAAAGACCAAGATTATCAAATTCCCCACACACTTTTCCATGCAGAGGTGAAGACATGTTACACCGAGAGCATATCATCACTCAGCAGCAAAACAGCTCGACACAGACACCACAGTCAACGAGTACATGTCAATAGTGTCATGTCGAGTTGTGTCATGAATTGTCTCGGCCACATCACTACTATGGTCCATACTTGTTGTAATCAATGTAATGTAAAGTGGAAGTCCAAGAAACTCACATATGAAGTCGAAGAGTCATGTAACTTTGAAAATCCATAGGAAGTCAAACAATGATGAGGGAAGTCGAAGAGTCACAAGGGTCATTTATACCTCCCTTGGTTATATATACCCCCTCATTGTATGAGCAAAGGAATTTTCACCTTAGCTCCTCCCACATAGCCTTGAGAGTTTGTAGTCTGGTATTTGAGGAGCGAGTAGTGGTTTGAAAGTCCCACTACTAGGAATAGTGATGTATGGTGTACATATATGTATTGGATCTTTTTCTTAATCAGAAGCCTATCTCAGGCTAACACATTTTCACGCATGTTTTGTATCCGTTTGTAAGACTATTCTTTAAACATTTGTAATGCATGTTTTCTTAACATGTACTAAGATAGTTGAACTAATTTGGTTATTTTAGTACTCATATTGTTGAATATGTGTTGTATTGTTTATCTTTGCTATCCCATCCACGTGGACTACTCCGCTAGACATTAGACATACCATATTTGTGTTTTTTCGATTTTAACAACTGTCACCTCGTGTGGACTAATTCATTGGGCAGTTTATGTGTTTTCCCTTGAACTTTGGTTTTCACGACTATTGCATCCGCTGTGGACTATTCGGCTAGATGATGGACAAACCCTTATTCTTTTTTGCGTTTGTTTCTTTCTGAGTTGGGACTATTCCCTCTCATAAAGAGGCTCACTTTACTTCCCCCTTTTTGACAGTAAGAGAACCTGGACATAGAGTTACATTACACACTCACCAGGCATACTCACCTCACTTTTTTGAAGTTACAAGCATAACACTCTCATGTGCTAAACAACAAGAGCTAAGGCAAATCTCTAAGATAATGACAACTGGGCCATCGTACCAGATGGGACTCTTACACCAAACTGTGTGAGGTCTAGCTGGAACTTTATATCGGGGAGATCCCCTTTGTTGGCGGGTCCAACACCGTCAACAAAATGGCGCTGGAAGGAGGGCCACATGACAAGCTGAGCCCGTTGCATCTAGTTTGAATCTTTTATCTAAAATGGCTCATACACAAATCATAATTCCAGGGTGTTTCTCTAATTTTTCCCTTGATCAATTTTCACCCCTTGATGAGCTTCTCGATCACTTGTCCCACTTAAAGTTTGATGGTGAGGATGAGACATCCATAACCAAGCACATTTATGATTTTCTTCAATTTTGCGAAACTTATGAAATCGATAATGAAGAGTCTTCTTGTGTGCTTTTATTCCTCACCCTTGAAGGCTGGGCTAATCGGTGGTGTCATATCTTAGCGAATTGCTTCCATCCATTCCCTTCACCCTTTCCTTAGAGAGCTCCATCAAGCCTTCGGTAAGTATAACTATCGAGATGTCTATGGAAGGATCAACCTCTTAAGAATGGAGCCTAACGAATCAATTGAGATTTTTTCTGATCAATTCCTTGACCTTTGCTATGAAATTCCCGAAGAAGATGTGAACAAGGATTTCTTGAAACAAGAGCTTGAGCACTTGGTTCATGTCTCTTCATACGGTGAACCTGAACTTCCCGATTTTTATGCTTCCCCAACTCTTGCAGATCATGAAGCACCTTAGATTGTAGAGGAGGATCCCATCACTCCATTTGTTCCTTGTCCTCCTCCTTTCTCGATCCCAATGTGGGTACCCCCTTGCAGTGATTGAGAAGCTAAGGAACTTGCACAACATGTCCCCAACCCATGTTCTTAGTTGTCTCCTGTTTCCATGGAGGAAGTTATAGAATGGATTAGAGAGCCTATAGCCAAGACTCACTCCTCCATTTTGCAAGAGGACATCAGTGTCCAGAACTCAAGTCTCGAAGCTGATCTGCCTCTCTGCCATCCTCCATCATTCACAAGCCATGACTCCTTGTACCATGAATCACTTGAACAATCTGTTTCTCCATCCAACTATGCACATTCTCTCGATTCTCAAGCTGCTGGCTCAAATTGTGATCAAGCATAAGGAAGTCACATTACACCGGCAAAGGAGAAGAAAGGTGAAGACACTTTTAATTCCCCCTCTCTGATTCAAAATTGTTCACATCCAAACAATGGGATTCCATTCTCTAACAATTCTCAATATGGTAATCTCGGTGAAACATCTTGTATAATCAATTATTTCAATCAATTGCCAGGCTTGGGAAGTCATCACTCCCATGCTTCCATATACCTTGATAAACGCCCAAGCACATCATGTGATCTTTTGTTTTATCATGAATACTCTAACTCAGATCTACAATTTCCTCCGATCAAAGAATATGTTCATATCGAAACTTCCTCTTCACCTTGCTTTCTTGTGTGTCCTACCATTCAAAACACATCCACATGCATTGAAGATACTCCATGTTCTCTCACTTCTTCATCTGATGAGTTATATCCTCAATTGACATAAGGAAGTGAGGCTATCCCTTATGAAGTTGAAAACAGTTTAATCATAGAGTGTACTTCCCATTCCCTGTCATCCCTTCTCTTGCATGAAGAAAACTCTTCAAGTCAGCTTGCTGAAGCTAAAAAATCTAGTGCAACTTGTGACAAAGATGTCTGCCATCTTGAGGGAAATTCTAAAATCAACAAAAACATCCACCCTCAAGCCATGCAAGATCTAGTTTAATATTTAAAATATGATTATGTAATTCTGGAAAGTTTTGGGACGTGCAAGGGAGTTGAGGTACTTCAACGTTTGTTGATGGTTATGTCAGGACCTCAAAACTGTGGTAAGCCCCCAGAACTCAATCAGATTTGGTTTCTCATGCACAATCCATCTATCTACATCGTTGCACTCAATGTGAGTTCATGTGTAAAAAATGTTTGGTATTCTGGATGTGATCTCTCAAATTTTCAAAATTTCACTTATGACCGAATTCACAAATGTGTCACAACACATTCATCTTCATGCACATCTCTTGCATAAAACTCGGGATGGGAATGTTCGTTCCTCATGAAATCATGGAATTATGAAGTTGATCATCTTAAATATTGTCTTTGTGCGCAATCATACTTATGAGATTTTCCGTCTCATGATCAACTCCTCAGTCTCCTTGCAAATATTATACTTCAAATCTTCTCGTTCATCACACCAACAATTCCCCTATGTGATGATGAGTGCACAAGCTATCAAGTGAATCAAGTTCCTTTCATTTTACCATGCCCCAATTGGTTTCAAACATTCACAATGCTAGCATTCCTTTTACATTCATGTGATGACCATGATGACAGCATAATTTTTCACCAGTTGCAGGGGGGTGGTCCACCATGTTTAGCTCACAACGAACTTCGTTCCATTGTTCAGCGCATTCACAAGATTGTTCACATGAATTTTTCTTCATTCATTGAAAATTGGGAATCTTTTGTCTCAACAAACTCATCTGATCATTCCCCCATCTCAGGTGAATGTCATGTAGCTCATCATTTTCCCAACAGTTCATTCAATGACAATTACTTCATGCTCTCCGATCTTCATTGTTTAACATCTTTCTCCTCAGACTTCTGTCAAGCGAGTGAGGCACTTGAGCATGTGCTAATGGTTATGGAAGGTCCTCATTGTCTTGGCATGACTGATGAGATTTATTTTTTTGTACAAGATTCCCCTCGTGATCCCATCTCTCTAATCTTAAAGCCATCTTTTCACAGGTCATGAGACCTTCCAAACAACCACTATGAATTTCAAGGTCCAATCACTCAATGGATGGAACAATCTTACTTGGCAAGCCATGTTGCAAGCAACAAGCTTCAATCCTTCCTCACACTCACTAACAAGCTCGTTGCACATGAACACACACTCGTAAGAGCCTTATGAGGTTTGTTGAATAATAGTATCCATCGAAAAGGTAAGCATGTGTATTTGGTGGTCGTGACACATTTTTCTACCCACAAGAATTACCTTCCTTTTCGTGTGCAATATTTTCGAGCTTTTATATGTTTTTTTGCACACTATTTGTTATTTGTTTTAACTGCTTGTATCTTTGTGGTTGTAGGCCAGGAATTAATACGATGGCTTCACTGGAAATTTCATGTCACGTAATCCTAACTATCTAGCTGTTAGGATAGGAGTAGGATTAGCCACATCTTAGTTTTACTTCCTTACATTCGTCTTGCACTCATAGTCCCTCATGGTTTTCTTATTTTCCTTATGTTTTCTTTAGCCATTTTGCTTTCTTGTCTTTTGTTTTTTTTTTTACTTGTTGTGTACTCATTTCCTTGTCTTTTTTCTCCCTTTCATGTTGAGTTTTCCTTTCATTTTCGCTACGCGAATAAGTGTTGTCCAATATGGTGTTCTAGCTTTTGAATAAGTATGTGGTTGAATTTAAAGAGTCTTG
Organism: Pinus taeda; assembly: GCA_000404065.3. Taxonomy (NCBI): domain Eukaryota; kingdom Viridiplantae; phylum Streptophyta; class Pinopsida; order Pinales; family Pinaceae; genus Pinus; species Pinus taeda. The sequence continues at coordinate 240,422 of APFE030158379.1, forward strand.
TGACACTGCAACACTTGGCCAGTCTTGTGTTCACCTTCTCCTTTCTTGGTTGTAACTTTTGGCTGATGAATCCTGGACATTGAATATGATCTATCTATAAGGGAAACTCTACTCAAACTATGAACCTATGTCCAATTTGGGAAACCCCATGCTTGTACTCAATCTTTTTCTCTGTGTGTTCAAGCTTAACCCAACTAGTAGAAACAGAGGAGAGGAAAATCTAAACAACAAACCTAAATCATAGGTCTTACACACTTCTATGAAGGAACAACCTCTTTTTCTCTCAATAATTTGGGATTGCTCTTCCACCCCCAAAAATAAATAAGCTCCTATGCACAATCTTCTTTTCAAAAATACAAAGGAGAAAGAAGAGAAAGGCTTGCTGTGCAGAGAGGTGAAGCAGGCAACTGGGGTACTGACCAGGCTCATTGGCAGTGGAGCAATGCTTGTGTTCATGCGTGACTTTGCCGAGGTACTGTCCAGGTCTGTTGGCAACAAAACAACACTAGAGATGAAAACTTATACTCTACAAATCTTAAGCTTGTGAACCTAACTAACTACCCTTCCTGATTTTGAAACACTGTGATCTAGCTCAAAATTTTGTTGTGTTTGACTAAGTTGGTACAAGGTGAACCATGTCTACCCATGGGGTAAGTGGGGAAGACAAAGTAGCCTACACAACAAATAAATACTTCCTAAAAGGCTAATGCCCTATGCTACAAATGAACCGAAACAGAGAAGTTGGGATTCAACCAGTGCGTCACCAATTGTTGTAGCAGCTGCAACACCCTCTAAAATTTTTCCCTGCACCCAAAGTTCAGAGCCTTCCTTTGTTTTTAACTTGATGATCGTAAACAATCGGGCTCATCTCATGAGCTCTTATTGAGTTTTCACACCTTCTTCTCCTAATCGATCACCGATCATCTTTTGGCATGTTGATTGCTATGTCACACTTGCGAGTTTGTTCTAACATTTTGAAGGTTTTTCTTTGTGTGTATGATTTTTTTTTCTTTGTCAACATTGGTTGCACTCACACACAAAGTTGTAAACATTGTCACACATGTATCATCGTGGTCGTTCGAAGACATATTTCAACTGTCGCACTTGTCACTCTCAACCTTCGAGTCAGTCTCACTAAGCACATGTTGTCTTGTTGTTTTGAGGTGTCTTATCATTGAGTTGTGCTAAGTGTGTGATCAGATTGTTGTGTTTGCACGAGTACACTTGATTTCACACTTAGTGAATTTTCCTGAAAATTTGTCGACTGAACAACCCTCCGTCAACCGAACCCAATCTCAGTGACCTTGCACTGCTGCCCAGAACTGTGCAGTCCTTGAGGCTGTCCTTCGGGTAGCCTTCTCTACACAATTCTAGAGATGAGCTAGTTGAATGACTCCTGGAACTACACAAAAGTTGTCCTAGAAGCCAATCTAGTCTGTGCTTCTCGCAAGACCTCCCATTAAGCCACCCGCTAGTCAACTGGAAGAAATGACTTGAGCTGTGATCTAGGGCTGTACTTATCTCCAAAATTGTGTAGAGTTGTCCTGTCCCACCCTTCTTTCCTACTCTACAAACAACCCATGAATTGCACATAGTTGTCCTGAACTAGCAGCCCTTCTTCCTTGCTTTGCAACCAGCTCAGGAATTATGCAGAGTTGTCCTCCCCCACCAACCCTTCTTCCTCGCTCTGCAACCAACTCAAGAATTGCACAGAGCTATCCTGTCCAACCCTTCTTCCCTGCTCTGCAACCATCTCATAAAATGCCAGAACAGTCTAGGCCCGTACTATCTCTTAGGATTGTGCAGTTTTTGACTAGCAGTTCTTGCAATCCAACTTTATGCTCCCCTGGAAAACTGCACAGATTTTTCTTCTAGTGCTTCCTGCTATCCGCACTGTCTTCCCCACAAAAATTCTGTAGATCCCACCTGGGTTTTTCCCCACAACTGTCACTATTGTCCCAGATTGTGAAAATTTGTCTTCAGTGACATTTGCACATTTTTTCTAGATAGTGCTCCGTAGCCTCACATCCCAACCTGTGCTGTGCTCCCATAGTCTCTATGCCTCGCCCCTCTCTTGGTCACCTGCACCAAAATGGAAAACAATGCATCATGATATACTAGGGGAATTTTTGGATTTGATGTCGTGTCGTCATGAGTGATTGAAGGAACAGGTACATTGATGAAACACGACGATTACTAATGGGATGGAAAAGAGGTGCATGCTAGAATAATTTCTCATGGTCAAATGAACACATGAATAACATTGAGCAAATGAATGAAAGGGAAACATTCACATTCACCATCAAGCAAAGACCAAGACCATCGAAGACCCCACACACTTTGCCATGTGGAGGTGAAGACATGTTAGACTGAGAGCATATCATCAGTCAACAACAAAACAACTCAACACAGGCACCACATTTAGCCAATACATGTTAGCAGTAATATCATGTCAAATTGTGTCATGAGTTGTCTCGTTCACATCACTACTATGGGCCATACTTGTTGTAATCAATGTAATGTAAAGTGGAAGTCCAAGAGACCCACATATGACGTCGAAGAGTCATGTAAATTCAAAAAGTCATAGGAAGTCAAACAATCATGAGGGAAGTTGAAGAGTAACAAGGGTTAGTTATACACCCCTTGGCTATATATACGCCCTCATTGTATGAGAAAAGGAATTTTCACCTTGGCTCCTCCTGCATAGCCTTGAGAGTTTGTAGTCTGTTCTTTGAGGAGCGAGAAATGGCTCCAACATCCCACTAGTGGGACTAGTGATGTATGGTGTACAAATGTGTCTTGGATCTTTTTATTAATTCAGAATCCTGTCTTAGGCTAGCACATTTTCACACAAGTTTTGTATCCATTTTTAAGGCTATTCTTTAAACATTTGTAATGCATGTTTTCTTAACCTGTACTAAGAGAGTTGAACTACTTCAGTTATTTTAGTACTCATACTATTGAAGATATGTTGTATTGTTTATCACTGCTACCCGTCTATGTGGACTGCTCCACCAAACATTAAACACACCATATTTGTGTTTTCTTGGTTTTAATGACCGTCACCCCATGTGGACTACTCTGTTGGATAGTATACGTGTTTTCCCTTGAACTTTGGTTTGCACGATTGTCGCATCCGTTGTGGACTATTCCGTTGGATGCTGGATAAACCCTTGTTGTTGTTCACATGCGTTTCTTCCTGAGTTGGGACTATTCTGTCTCATCAAGATGATCACTTTACTTTTCCCCTTTTCACAGTAAGAGAACTCTGACATAGAGTTACATTAAGCACTCACCAGGCATACTCACCTCGCTTTCTTAAAGTTACAAGCATAACACTCTCATGTGTTGAACAACAAAAGCCAAGGAAAATATCTAAGATAATGGAAGCTAGACCATCGTACCATGTGGGACTCCTACACAAAACGATGTGAGGTCTAGTTGGGACTTCAACAGGTCTGAGACTTTTGGAGTTGTTTGAGGACCTAGACAACTTTTTTGAGAAATTGGCAATCCCATAGCTTACGACAAGAGTCTGTAGTAGAAAGTTGTAGTCCTTGGATAGATATTTATAATGAGGTATCATACGCATCAGACAAATATCATATGCCAAAAGTTACGACTTTGGGAAGTTGATGTACCAATACCCCAACAGGGCCCATAGACTTTGGGCACTTCATCTCCTAGGGCTAGTTTTTTGGCCATTTAGGGTTTTCCATTATTTATCAATAATAAATAGGCCTTCAAACCTCATTTTAACATTGTTTAGAAGGAATTTAGCTTCCATGTGTCTTTTCAGATATAAGCTATCATCGTTTGAGCTAGTTTTTTTCCATTTTGCATGTAAGCAATTTTCAATATTTTATATTAATGAATTGATGTTCTGTTTTCACTGTATCTATGTGTTTCTGTTTATATATGTATTTCATTTCATTTCTTCACAAATCTAGATAAGTGGTATCAGAGCGTTCTGCTCTTTCTCTGTCCTTTTGTGCATGTCCCCAACGAAGTCGGGTATAAGGAGTTAGGGATTGAATTGGTTGAACCTTTGCAAGAGAGGCCTCATTTACCCTAATGACCTCCCATGGCAGAAGAAAAGAAATACGAGGGAGCAAGAGATCCTTTAAAAATATTGCTTGAAGAAGCCCTCGAGCGACAAAATAACACGATGATGGACAACTTTTCCTAGATCCTTCGGTAGATGCCCACAAATGATGCATCTTCATCCAACAACCACTCTGGAGGCTCCATTCCCTTTAAGGTACAAGTCAACCTTTACATTCCCATATTTGAAGGCTAGATAGATGCAGATGTCATAGATAAATGATTAATTATATTGGAAGGAGATTTTTCAGTTCATCATTTTTGCAATAGGGAAAGGATTACTTTTGCACTCCTCAAAGTCTCCCCTCCATGTCAAGGATTGGTGGGAAACCTACTATGAACATAGGGACGAGAGGGAACCCTCACTATTTTTAACTGCGCCCACTTGGAATTATTTTCGAGACACCATCAAGGAATATTATTAACCCATCGGGAGCTATGAATATAAGTACATTAAGTGGACCACACTATAGCAGGGAAGGGACCAAGACTTGTTAGAGTTCACAAATATTTCTCATGTGCTTTGCACAAAGTTGGGTATTAAGGATCCTGAGTGACATCTAGCACTCAAGTATTGTGGTTTTTTGCACAAATACATCCAGGATGAGATGGAGTTCCTGGACATCTCCTCGCTTGGTGCTGCCAAGCCATACATTTTCAATATCGAGTGGAAATTTAAATAGAAGAAGCGAGACTTTGGATCTACGAATCCAAAGCAAGGGAAAGGCACTCCCAAACCATAAAAAAAAAGATAAAGCCAAGGTGAGGTGACCCATGACAGGCTGATGAAGCCACAACCAAAGAAAAACACCATGAAGACAAATAAGGACATAGGAAAGTGGTGTGAGTTCTATAAGAGCCCCACTCACAACACAAGTGAGTATCAAGCCAAGTAGTCACTGGTGTTCAAGATAAAGCCTTCAGAATTAGATGCATGTTCGAACTCTAAGTCAGAACCTAGCAAGGGGATTGAGAAAAGGAAGCATATTATTGATGCAAATCCCAGTGCCATTGTTGCCACCAATGTCCAAAAGAGTGAGCCCAGAAATCCAAAGAAGGGGGAGTGTCTCTTCCACTCATAGACGTGGGTGAAGGGTTTTATGCTTCAATACATTGTTGACAGCAGGATCCAAAAGAAACTCACTTTAGTATAGCTCGTGAAGTGTTTGGGCCTACTAACCACACCACACCCACAACCATACACCATCGGTTTGATTAACCAAGGACAATATCTTCGCGTTAGCCAACAGTGTCACCTTCCCTACAACATCAAGCCCTTCGTGAATGAAATACTATGCGGTGTTTCTCCTCTTGAAGTTTGTGATGTATTATTATGCCATCCATACTTTTGGAAGCATCATGATGTGTACAAGTCTAAGCCTCACATTATTATTAATACTTTGTGCAATAAGTTATATAGGAAAACAGAGGTAGCCCCACCTACTACCATCCCTTTGATCTCTACTAAGAAATGCAGTAAGATTATATCCCAGACTGGAAAAAAAATATTTCTGATTCGCTCTCAAAGTAAGGGGAATATTGTGGCCACATCCATGTCCCCTAGGAAGGGTTCCTCCACACATCAGAAGCAGGTGGATAAGGTCATGAAAGAATAAATGGACATATTCTCCTCACCCACAGCGGTACCCTTGCACTGTCAGGTCAAGCATTCAATCGATATGATTCCTAGAGAACCTCTTCCCAATGGGAAAATATATTTCCATTCCATTATGGAAAATGAAGAGTTCAAGCAACAAATCTAGGAGTTGCTACAAAAAGGGCATGCCTCACAAAGTTCCTCACCTTGTGGGTGCTCAATTGTACTTGCATGGAAGAAGGATGGGACTTGGAGGCTCTACATGGATTATTGGATGCTAAACAAAATAGCTGTTAGGAACAGGTATGCAATCCCATAGATTGATCATCTTCTTGAACAACTCAAGGGGACCAAGTATTTCAACAAGATTGATCTAAAGTTTGGTCATCACCAGAATCCAACAGAGCCCACAAATGTATCAAAGAATCCCTTCAAATATAGGGAAGGCATTTTTGAATGGATGGTCATGCCTTCCGTGTTGACAAATTCCCCTGCTATTTTTATGACATTGATGGATGACATCTTGTGGCCCTTCACTAACTCGTTCATGGTTGTTTATCTAGATGACATCCTCATCTTCAACAAGAGTTGGGAGGAACACTTGCAACACATTTGGTAGTTCCTTTAAACCCCACATCAACAAAAACTTTGTACAAAATTGGAGAAATGCACCTTTGGCATGAGCCAGGTCCAATATTTGGATTACATCATGTATAATTTTCTCTACAAATCAGCTAGCTCACTGATATCATGTAGAAATTTTACCTGCAGATCAAACTGATGTATGCAATGTACTAAAGAATAATATTAGATCTATACCTACCATAAACTTTGAGGAAGCTAATCAACCATGAGCAACATCAAGCATGAACACATATAACTGATAAGAAGGAATCAATCACACATAACACAAAAGAATTTATCTGGGAAAAGCACCAGCCTAAAACCCCATCTCTATATTATCAATCAAGTGGAAATCCTCAACAACATACAAAAAGAATCACCTCAAAAGCTATCCTGCTC
>APFE030158379.1:251547-275511 GCA_000404065.3 Pinus taeda
TATAGATAGACTAGGGACTGCTATAAATAGGAAGGGACCCAGAAATGCTATTTTTAGCAGTTTCACCTCTCACCCAAGGTGGCCAAAATGCTCATTGGCCAAACTGCTATTTTTAGAAATGCTATTTATTGCAGTTCTATTTTTAGCACTTCCTAAATTTAGCATTTCTTGTTGCACATTTTTCAACACATCACAGATGAGAAAGGCATGCATGTGGATCCAACTAAAATCCAAGTCATTCAGGATTGGCCAACCCCAATCAATCTAGCAAATTTTCACAAATTTTTGGGCCGTGCAAATTTTTATTGGAGGTTCATGTTGATATTCTCCCATATCACTTGGCATTTGAGTTTGATTACCAAGGGCAGAGCGAAAGCAAATTTTCCCTAGTTTGAGTACCAACAGATGGATTTCGTTAAACTAAAGCACCACCTCTGCTCTGCACTTGCACTCACATTTCCAGACCTGTAGAAACCATTTGAAATTGAGGCAGACACCTCCAATTATGCTATTGGTGCATTCGTCACTGAGCATGGGCATCCAATGACTTATCATAGTGAGACACTTTCTGATACAATTTGGAAGTACCCCACCTATGATAAAGAGATGTATTCTATCGTGCAGGCTTACTGGCAATGGAAATAGTACATTATGGTGAAAGAGATGGTCATCCACACTGATCATTGACCTCTTCAATTTATACAAACACAAGGGAAGTTGCATAATGATCACCATCAGAAGTGGTCTATATATCTGCAACAATTCCACTTGAACATTAAATATAAAAAAGGAATCACCAATCATGTTGTAGGTTTCCTCATCTGCCCCCTAGTTGCAACACTAACTACTGTTCTCAACTCTTATAGCCACGAGAAATTTGGATGGACACAACTGTACAAAAATGGTCCAGATTTTTCCACCACATACCAGATGCTAGTGGATGGCAAGCAATTTTTTGATTTCCACATCTAGGATGCATTATTATGTTACTTGGGGTCACCTTTGTGTTCCTTCAAGCGAGCATGCCAAGTTGATTTGGGAAGTGCACTACAGTCGGGTTGTAGGATACTTTGGTATGGAGAAAACTGTGATCATACTCTAGAACTAATTTTATTGGCCAAAACTATGACAATATTTTGGAAAATATATCATATCCTGCACTACCTATGCCATCGCCATGCCAACCATTAAGAAGCAAGGCATGTACACTCCTTTGCCTACTCCCAACCAGCCTTGGGAATCCATCTCTATTGACTATTTGTTTGGCCTCCATTATAATAAACATGATAATGACTATGTATTATGGTCATGGAAAATTTTTCTAAAATGGCTATATTATTGGCCTGTAATAATAATATCAGAACAGAGGACACCGAAAAACTCTTCTTTGAATGAGTGGGGGTACATTTTGGGATCTCGTAAACCATTATATCAGATTAGGATAATAGGTTCTTGAGCACATTTGGGTCAAGCCTATGGACACTATTGGACACCAATATCACCAGGTTGACTGCATTTCATCCCTAGACTGATCTCTAGACAAAAGTCATCAATAGGATGATAGTGCACATACTGCACATGTACAACTCCAAGCATCCACGAACCTGGGATGAGAGCCTTCCATATGTGTGACACAGTTATAACAAAGCTTTCCATAGATCGACTTGTCACACTCCCTTTCAAGTGGGTCTCAGATTTCAACCATTGTGTCCAATTGATGTTTCCATGGCTCATGCGACTACACAGATAGAATCCACACATTTATTGTCTGAGGCTGATAAAGAAACTAGGTTTATTGAAGACATCCAACAAATCCACTAGCACGTTCATGACATCTTGGAGAAGTCCAATGCCAAGTACAAGCAATGACATGATCAACATCAGGTGTCACACAAGTTTCAGTTGGGAAACAGAGGTTGGTTGCATTTGCAGAAAGAATGTCTTACTAGAGCATGATGGAAGCTCAAACCACTCTAATATGGGCCTTAAACCATCACCAAGGTTGTGGGAGAAAATGGTTTTGAGATCAACACTCCTCCATTCCTTTGCGTGCACCGAGTGTTCAATGTGGACCACCTTCTGCCATACTATCCACCATTACTGGATGCATCAAACATTATAGAACAACTCACACCAATGAGCTAAACCTAGAGTACATGGAACAAGACACAATTGGTTGGATCATGGACATGCAGATCAAGAACACTCACCAATAGAAGATTGAAATGGATTGGGTTTCCAAAGTAGGCCAACTCTTGCACCAAGGTAAGTGGCTCACAAGGGACCAAGTTCAACAGAAGCTTCCCCATCTCATGGAGGCACTCAACGCAAAGGGGATGATTGCTTCCTAAGGTGGGAGGACTAATCTGGGTGGATATTGGTGGTCACCCACCTATTCCACTTGGTCCTCCACCATTTTTTCTTTTAGTTTCCTTAATTGTATCACAATTTTCTATTTTTGGTAGTTTTTTGGGCCCTGAACTTCTAGAGTTGTTTTGAGGCCCTAAAGGGTGTTTTATTGGAAAACGGGAAAGCCCATAATTTTTACTAAAGGTTTGTAGTCAAAATTTGTATTCCCAAAATATATCTTTCTAACAAGGCATCACATGCATCAAACAAAGATCGTAGGCCAAAGTTACGACCCTTGGAATTTGATGTAGCAATTTACCCCAATGGGGCCCACAAACTTTTGGCGCTTCATCTCTTAGGATTAGGTTTTTGGATGTTTAGAGTTTTCCACTATTTCTCAATAATAAATAGGCCTTCAAGCCTCATTGTAACACAATTCAAAAAGCATGTAGCTGCCACATCTCTTCTCAGAGATAAGCTACCATTGCTTGAGCTAGTTTCCTTCCATTCCACATGTAAACAATTTTTAGTATTTTATTATTAATGAATTGAAGTTTTGTTTTCACTATATCTTTGCGTTTATGTGTATATTTTTATTTCATTTCATTCCTTCATAAATCTAGATTAGCGGTATCAAAGAAATGTGCTCTTTCTCTACTTTCTGTGCATTTTCCCAACGAGGTCGGGGTATAAGGAGGTAGGGCTTGAACTGGTTGAACCTTTACAAGGTCAACCTTGCTGATCCCGATGACCTCCCATGGTGGAAGAAAAGAAAGATGGGGGAGCAGGAGATCATTTCAAAATATTGCTCGAAGAAGCCCTTAAGCGATAAAAGAACGCGAAAATGGACAACTTTTCCCAAATACTTCGGTGAATGCCCACATGCAACACATCTTCATCCAATCTGGAGGCATGAATTCCTTTAGGGTACAAGTCAACTTTGACATTCCCATATTTGAAGGCTAGATAGAGGCAGATGCCATAGATAAATGGTTAAATCTGTTGGAAGGATATTTTTCGGTTCATGATTTTTTCAATAGGGAAAATATTACTTTTGCACTCTTCAAAGCCGCCCCCCACATGAAGGACCAGTATGAAACCTACTGTGAGAAGAAGGACAAGAGGGAAACCTCATTGTTTTCAACTGCACTCACTTGGAATCCTTTTTGAGATGCCATAAAGGAATAGTATTACCCCGTCAGGAGCTATGAAGATAAGTACATAAAGTGGAGCACACTGATGTAGGGAAGGGACCAAGACGTGCTGGAGTTATCAAATATTTTTCAAACCCTTCTCACAAAGTTGCATTTCAAGGATTCCGAGAGGCATATGGAACTCAAGTACCATGGATTTCTACATAAATACATCTAGGATGAGATGGAGGTCATGGAAGTCTCCTCGCTTGGTGCCTCTTATCAATACATTGTCAATATAGAGAAAAATTTAAACAAAAGAAGCAAGACTTTGGATCTGCAAATCTAAAGCAAGGGAAAGGTGCCACCAAACCATAGAATAAAGAACAAAACTAAGGTAGGGTGACCTAAAGACAACTTGACAAAGTTGCAAGAAAAGAATGACCTTACGAAGATAATGAAGGACACATGAAAGTGGTGTGAATCCCATAAGAGCCCCAATCACAACAGAAGTTAGTGTCAAGCTAAGCAGTCACTGGTGGTCGAGCTGAAGGCTTCAGATTTAGATGAGTGTTCTGAATCTAAGTCAAAACCCAACAAGGTGAATGAAAAAGGGAAGCAAATTATTGATGCAGAGCCTAACACCACTGTTGCCACCACTAAGGGCCAAAAGAGTGATCCCGAAGATCTAAAGGAGGGGGAGCATCTCTTCCACTCACATATGTGGGTGAAGAGTTCTCCATTACAGTTCATTGTTGACAACATGACACAAAAGAACCTCATTTCAGCAGAAGTCATGAAGCAGTTGGGCCTACTGACTAGACCACATTCACAATTGTAAACCATCAGATGACTTCACTAAAGACGAGATCTATGCATCAGCCAACAATGCCACCTTCCCTACAATATCAAGCCCTTTATGAATAAGGTAATGTGCAATGTTGCTACTCTTGAAGTTTTTGATGTATTATTAGGCCATCCATACTTGTGGAAGTGCCATACTATGTATGAGTCTAGGCCTCACACTGTTATTATTAATTTGGGAAATAAGTTATACATGAGACCAGAAGAAGCCACACCTACCATCATCTTTGTGATCTCTGCTAAGAAATGCAGTAAGATAATCTCCCAGTCAAGAAAATTTATTTTCTTTCTGATTCACTCTCAAAGTGAGAGGAAGATCATGGCCACATCCATGGCCCTTGGGAAGGGTTCCTCGACACAGTAGAAGCAGGTGGATAAGGTCATGGAAGAATACAAGAACATCTTCTCCTCACACATAGGGGTACCCTTGCGCTGTCAGGTCAAGCATTCAATCAATCTAACTCTTGAAGAACCTCTGCCCAACAGAACGATATACCACCGCTCCATTCTCGAAAATGAAGAGATCAAGGGGTAGATCCAGGAGTTATTGCAAAAGGGGCACATCCGACCAAGTTCCTCACTCTGTGGGAGCCTGATTGTACTTGTACAAAAGGATGGGACCTGGAGGCTCTGCATTGATTATCAAGCACTAAATAAAATCACTGCCAAGAACAAGTATCTAATCCCAAGGATTGATGACCTTCTAGACTAGCTCAAGGGGGCCAAGTATTTTAGCAAGATTGACCTGAAGTCTGGCTATCACAAGGTTCCAATAGAGCCCATAGATATATGGAAAATTTCCTTGAAATCTAAGAAAATCATTTTTAAATGGCTGGTCACACCTGTTAGGGCCTAAATCTACCTCAGGCAAAGAAAGGTAGGATCTAGGGTAACATCAAACCACACTTAACTTGGTAGCTAGCCCTACTAGGTCGGGAGAGGGCTCTCTCCTGTCAATCTCAGCAAAATATGATCAATAAGGGCTTGAGATGACTGATATGATGACTGATCTTAGGCTAGGTATGTGTATAAAAAAGTTTGATTGAATTTAATGATGTTTTTGTTGGCTCAGATGGAAAGGTAGATTTGGGTCTGGGGAATGAGGCTCAGTTTTGCAGAGATCTCTATGGGGCAAGGTAGGCAACTGATTTGGCAATTCAAAATGAATGATATGGAGAGATTAGATAGGTGGGGAGTTGAAGAGGGCAATAAAACCTCAGGTATCCTCTTCAAATAGCTGAAAACATCAATAACTAAGCAAACCCCAGGTAGAGCACTACAATTTCAATGGATTCTACTTATATTCTTGTTTGTTTTAGTTAAGAAGAAACAAGATAGATAATGACATACATAAAATATTAAGTGAACTAAAAATTACTGAGGAATGCACTATACCAAAACAAAATGCCACATGAATCCCAAAGAGTGCTGCAAACCCTGGTCTCTATTCCTTAGCCAAAACTACTGAAATGTGAATACAATGAAGCTCTAAGCTTTCTCAAAAGTCCAACCATGCTAATGATTGAAAAATCACAAGATATAGACAAACCATAAATCATCCTAGCCTCTAGGGGTCGAGCTCATAAGTTTAGGAGCTGTTCCAACTAATTCTAAACTGAGAACCAAAAATTAGGTAGTGGAATAGCTTGCCTCTAGAAACTAGGGAACTGATTCATTCAGTTGCAAACTACTCTTTGATAGATGAATCTACCTCCATGAGTGAAAATTTGACATAATTACATCAAGATCAATCAATTTACATTAAATTACATCATAAGTTTGACATTAAGAAGGAGAAAAGTCAAATTTTCTAAAAGCTAGGCGAAAAATATAGTACTCTTGGTCAAACTGAGCAAAATTTACCCGATGCGCCGCGCTGATTTCCCTATGTGTAGCGCTTGTTTGCAGCCACTTTTGGAGACCTTCCTAGTGTCAAAATCTTCTCCAAGTGTGCTTGTTGGAAAGTTTTGCCTGTCCACTTTCTAGAAAAAGTGGACTTTTTGAATTTGGCCTCCATTTTCCCCTCCAAAACTAATTTCTCCCAACACTGCTTCCTGTGTGTCAAAATAGGGACAGTAAGGTCATTTTTTGGGTGTTTTTGACCTTTTTGAGAGCTCAAAACCTGTCAAAATTTCTTGGCCATTGGTAGACAAGCATATTTCTTCATGCGAAATTAAAAAATTCTTAGTTTTTCTCATTTGGAGGCCTCCATCAAAAGCGAGTGCCAAGTGGTGCAGCGCATAGGGCAGAAAAACCTGTGTTTTGGCCCAAAAAAATCCAAAAATGCAAAAAGTGCCCCAAATTTTTTGAAATTTGGGTTGAGTCTTCTCCATCAAGTGCTGTGTTGGGCCAAGGAAGCCTCAACCAATATCTGAAGTCTATCTTGCTCCTTTCGCCTCCTCGATGCCCTCTTCAACTTTGCTTTCAAGCTCTTGATTCTTGCCTTGCACACTTTGTTTCTCACCATGTAATGATAGGCCATATGACTCAACAATGTCTTCTCCCTATTGGCCTTCTCTAACAAACTTCCTAAGTGGGTTTTAACCCTCTCAAGCCAATATTCCTGATCAGCATTGATTTCTTGCTCAAGTGACGTGAGCTTCACCTTCCTCCTTTTGGCAGCTTGGCGGTTTTCTCGTATGTTTTGCAATTCCATAATCATTTGCTGATCCTCAAGCTGCTTGTTTCTTTACTCCAGGTACTTTATTATCCACTTAGCTCTTTCTAAGTTGAGGGAAAAAGAATTGATGTCCGCCTGTTGCTCCTGGATGACCTCTATGAGCTTTGAGCTTTGTGGGCCCAAATCAGTGTCATCACCCTCAATGAGAATGAAATCGATCTCTTGCTCACCTGAAGGCCCCTCATCCCATAATGGCCTCTTGCCTTTGTCTTGAACCTACTGTGCTGATGAAGGAAGTGAGACCCCTTCCACCCTGTGTGGAGATAGTACTCGCTTTGCTACTGCAAACAACCGTATAGTGCCCTTTTGATAGGTGACAAACATCGACATACTAGCGGTCTATGTCTCATAACCCTCTTGCTGATGTGAAGGTCCACCTATCTCATGAAAAGCCTCTGGAGGTCCCTAAGGAGCTGTGAAGAACTCATGAGAAATGAATTCATCCCATTCGATGCCCTGCAAACCAGCTGATGTATGACCACAATTTTAATGAGAGCAAAATGATAGATACTATTAAATTGCTACTGAGGAGTCTTTTGTTGTACTAGGGTGGTCATCTTCTCAATATTTCGGCACATGAAGTAGGGGAGATTCATCATTCTCACCTTGGTAAAGTGCATCAATAGTCTAATATGATAGGCATATAGGCGAGAAAACCGGCCCTGACAACTGAAATATTTCATTATAAGTTTCATCAAAGGAGCATATGAATATTTCAGGTACCGAAAGGGAAAAACTCTGCTGAGTTGTCTCAAATAACCGACCTTGATGTGTGGTTCATAATGTTCCCTATCAATTTGCTGCCTTTTATTCCATTGCTCTCCAATATTAGGAATGCTGGTTGCTAGAGAAATAGATTCTGGTGTTAAAGTGAAGTTTACACCAGCTAGAGTGGCTTGGCCATTATGTAGATGAAGCACAAACAACCGGGCCAACTCATGATGATACTAGACTCTAGCAACCATTTCACAGAATTCATAACAAGATTGGTGTTGGAAGCATGTGATAGCAAGAGGGCAGGCCTGCAGCTCAGCAAGCGTAGTAGGTTCCTCTCGTATATGTTTGCCACCCTTATGAGGTCTCCTTGGTGCACGTATTTCTGTAGGAGAGTCATTGTGTGTCTCTTCATCACGGTCATATGAAGGATCAGACTCCATGTTTGCTAGTGTGTGAGTTTTCTTGGTGAGTATGAAGAGATTTATGTTGTTTTTGGTTTTATGCCACCAAGGGTAAGAATGTATGAGGGACTATGGAGGGAGAGGGTATGAGGGGTTTTGCTACTATTATGGCAAGCCTTTTGGGAAATAGGGGATTAGGGAATAATATGTAAGCTTAGGGACAAAAATTAGGGTTTTGGGATTTTGTAGTTAGGAGTTGGGAAAATGGGAATTGGGGATAGGGGTGAATGATTTTTTAGGAATATGGGAGTTAGGGAATGGGTGGATAGGCTGGGAAAATAAATGGAGGAGTGAAAAAATGAGGGAGTGGTAGAATGAACTTGGTAGCAAAATGACAAATGAAAACCCTAGGCAATGGTTTTCTGAGAAATTGCAAGGAAGTAGGGTTTGAGTTTTTTTTTTTTACACAACCACCATAAATTTTTAAGGAAAACTCCTTCACTAGCAAGGAAAAGGGCTTGACTTACTTGCCCACTAGAAGATTTGAGCGATTTTGGCAATTTGAGGGAGTTTTCGAGGCAATCGGGCTTGGCATCTCTATGCGTCGTGCCTCAAACCCAACACCCCGCACCTCCTGTGTGCGTCGCGCTAGTACAAATTTAACACTGAAGAAGGTGACCCAGTGCGCCGCACCACTTGTATGCGCCACGCCCACAAACTTGCACAGTTTTACTTCAATTTTTCTCCCTTTGCTCAACAAGGCCTTCACTTTACTCAATCTTTCTATTTTGAATGAAAATGAGCTTTTTGAATTGAGGAAAATGATTTATATACAAGCGCTTTTAATTTTTCCTTCATAAAACCGACTTTTATAATGTTTGCAATGTGAATTACTTTTTCAACTCTGTTTTTTGAATAGTTTATTTTATTTGTACTTTTGATGCACTGAATGGCTTGATTTTTTGTTTGTCTTGTAGGGGATGGAGCAGCTGAAGCTTGGCAAGGTGACCAGGGTTTCCACTGAAGTTTTTTACATATAAAAGAACTGAAATTACATGAATTTATACAATAAAAACCTAAAATACTATGTTTTTCCTCAAAATAGAGTTTCGAGGAAAAATACATTTCTGAGCGAAATGTATTGGTACTGGAACCTTATTCAACCTCCTCATGCACCTGCTGACCGTTATTGGACATTTTGGGGACCTTTTTGATGAAACCCTAGATCTAATGAAACTAAAGCCTTAGAAGAGACGTTTGCAAATTTAAAGACAAAAAGTGACTTCAAAAGATCTTGATGAATGAAACTGGGCCAGCAGGTAAAGGACATGAGGGAAAATGTATAACAAGCCACTACTATCAGATGATCCATGCTCCTAATGGAATGTAGTTGATTGAGCGGGACACCTAATATGCAATGCAACAAGAGAAATTGATCTTTGATGGAGGGATGAACATACTGACACTAACATTGGCTCCAATGGGGATGGTAGCTCCTTGGAGGTGCTAAGAACTACAGATCTCTGGGAAAGTAGGCAGTGCCTTCGGCCATTGGGCTATGGAGTCAATTGCTTCGAAAAATCAAAGCCAAACTCTTAACTCAATTTTAGGACTGAAATGTGACTCAAAACTGACTCAATTTCAAGATTGAAATTGACTGAAAGACTTGACTCTAACAAACCAAACCAAAACTGAAATCAAACCTCAGTTTTATAGCCTTCACCTCGGGCCCCAAACTGAAAGAATGAAAACAATACACACTTGCAATGGAATTTAAACAAACCGGTATGTACAATGATACATATGATGGCAGAAAACACTTCACAAATAATACCGTTTAAGTAGCCGACCGTTGACCGGCCCATCGGGATAGTCTTCGCCATTCATCTCTTGCAAAAGGAAAGCATTTTGGCCCGATATGCAACAATCCTATAAGGTCCTTTCCAAAGATTTTCAAACTTGCCATGTTTACCTTTCTCTTCATTCCTTGCATCCCATTTTAGCACTATGTCTTCTATTTGAATCTTCTCCGCCTTTTCCTTTCGATCATATATCTTCTTGATTCTTTCTTGCAGCTTAAAAGTGTTTTGAAATACCTCCTCTCTAGTTTGTTGCAAATGAATCATTTGATTGATTCTCCGCTGCAAATGATCATCTTCACTACCCGCTTCTTGGAGGAGTTTAACCAACCAGACTGCAATAGAGGTCGGGAAGACTGTGTCCACACCATACACGAGCTCAAAGTGAGACATGCCTATAGATTTATTTTGACTTACTCTGTCTACCCAAAGTGCATTGACCAACTTTTTATGTCAACTTTTCTTGTTAGTTTCCAACAACTTTTTGATAATGTTGACCAAAGATTTATTTGAGGATTCCACCAATCCATTGCCTTGTGGGTAATAGGCAGTTGAGTGCCCCAAATTGATTTGATATTTATGACAAAATTCAACCATTCTTTTAGATTTAAAGGCTGCTGCATTGTTAGTGATTAACTTATTTGGACAGACAAAACAAGACAAAATGTTGTTTTCAAGAAATGAAATAATTACTGAATCAGTGGCCTGCCTTGTGGGAATCTCCTCAATCCATTTGGTGAAATAATTCGTCGCTGTGAGGATCCATTTGTGCTACACTGAAGAAGAAGGATGGATCTCGCCAATGAAATCCAAACCCCACTGCTGAAATGGAGCACTCACTTCAATGGGCTTGAGTGGTAAAGGCTGCAACTTTCTCCTACCTTGAAAAATATGACATTCGTGGCAGCTTGCTACTGTTTAATACACATCAGCAAAAAGAGTTGGCCAATAATATCCCGCTCTCAAGATTTTTATTGTCTTCCAGAAAATATGGCCTTCACAATCTCCCTTGTGAAAGTCTTCCATAACCTGTTTTGTCTCTTCTTCAACCAAACAATTGAGAAAGATACCACCAAGATCTTTCCAATAGAGTGAATTATTCATGATAAAAAACTTGGCAGCCTTTAATTTCAGTGTCCTAATTTTGTTCTTAGTGATTCCAGGTGGTGATGACAGATTTTGGAGTACATAAACAATGTTCGAATACCAAGGAGAAAGAAGGAAAATTTCTAATACCTGAGCGGGCGAACTCTCTTCATCTTCCTCGGTTTCAAATCCCAACAGGGATCCATCATCAGGACTGTTATTGAGTTTTGATAGTAGAAGAACTCAATTTCGAGATATAAATAGTTATGAGGTAAGCTGTTTTGATTTTAAGGGAAAAAGTGAAGGTCGACTGTTTTAATGATAAATATTATCCAGATATTTAAGTTTTTATTAAATTAGGTTTATTTTAATTTTAATCATATAATATTTATTATTGAAGATAAATTAATACTAATACTAAATAGTAAGTAACATATTTTAATAATTGATAATTTTCTCATAATAAAACATAATTTTTTATTTTTTAAAGAATAATTCAATTTATAATAATAAATTCTTGTAATTAAATTATTATAACCTAAAAATGATAATATAATATTATGATATTAATAAAATAAGAATAAATATTATAAATAGTAAGTATTATGATTGTTATTAATAATTATTATTTAAAGTTATTATATATAAATATTAGTAATAATAATAAGTGTTATGTTATAATAATATTAATATACAAGGGATAATTTATTAATCTTAATGAATTATTAACCCGATTTGAATATTAATTGGATTATTTTAGGGGTTAATTGTATTTTTTTCTCTAATTCTTATGAATTAATGATAATACTAAAAGCTTAAGTTTATAAATAATCTATAATAATCATAATTAATACTACTAAATGGTTATACTTAATAATTAATAATAATAGTACATATTATAAATTTACTACTACTTAATTATTATTAATAATTTAGTAGATTAATAATTATTATATTTGAATATTAATCATTAATGTGTTGAAAAAAAAAGGACAAATACCTATGAAGGGAAAACCTATGAAGCATTGGAGGACATAATTTCCTTGATTAAGGGAAACCAACTACTACTGATCTCAATGCCATTGTCCCTATTGAGATTAATGTCTAAGGCGTGCAAATTTGACTCAGCCATTAGTTTAGCCAGCCCCTGTCCTTTGATGAGCTTTGTTGGTTTGATCTCCATGTCATATTCCAACAAGGCAGCAATCCATTTGCCTCTTCTCCCCTCTAGATCTGTTTGCACTAAGAAATCTTTAACAACAACATTAGGGACATAAGCAAGGATGTGAGAATGCAAAATATAAACCCGAAAGTCTTTCAATGCCTTTACCAAAGCAAGGGCCTATTTTTTAATAATATTGTACTTTAATGTTGCATCCCTTATGGTTCTTTTGAAAAATGCAATTGGTTTCTCGAGCTGGTCTCTTTTTTGCATCAAGGCTGCTACTGTAGTATGATCCGAGGCAAATGAAAACAAAATAAAATCCTGAGTATAGTCCGGGCTGATCAAAACCGGAGCTGAAGAAAGAGCCAATTTCATCAAATTGAACGACTTAATTGCTTCCTTAGTCCATCTCACTACATTATCTTTTTCGAGCATGTTTGTGATTTCCCTTGAATGTTCTGGAAGATTGGGCACAAAGCTACGTAAGAAATTCATCTTACATTGAATGATTGGATTTCTTTCTTACTTCATGGAAAATCAATCTTTTGAATGGCTTCCACCAGAGCTGGATCAATGCGGATGCCCTCCTTTGATATAATATGACCGAGAAGCTTACCTTCATCCATGGAAAATAGACTTTTCTTTGGATTGAGAGATATACCATACTTCCTACACCACTAAAATACAATATTCAAATGATAAAGGTGCTCTTCATCTGAATTAGAGAAAACTATCCAATCATCAAGATAAACAACTAGAATGACATCTTTTTCATTAGCAAATGCGATATCCATCGCCCAATGAAAGGTTGCACCAGAATTTTTCAATCCAAAAGGCATCTTTGCATAGTGAAAAGTTCCCCACGGAGTGGTGAATGCTGTTTTGTCTTTATCATCCTCATGGACCAGAATTAGGTTATAACCTGAATACCCATCGAGTAGTGACATGCGAGATGCTCCAACTATTCTCTGAAGTATGTGATCCATCTTAGGCAATGGATAGTTTTCCTTCAAAGGTACTTTATTTAGAGTTCTAAAATCAATACGTAACCGAATCTCACTTGTTTTGTTGTGCACGGGCACCAAGTTTGAAATCCAATCTGAAAATCTTATGGGGACAATGATACCGGCTTTGTATAGCCGATTCATTTACTTCTCGATTGGGGGAAACAACTTTGGATTTATTCTTCTTAGCTTATAACGAAAATGATTTTGATTTGGCTTGATCAGGATGATATGCTGAATTATGCTTGTGTCATATGCCTTCAAATCTAAATAATCCCAAGAAAATACATCAGTAAAAGAAAATAGTAAAGTGATATACTTTGCTTTTACCTGTGGAGGCAACGCCTTTGATAATTTCACTATCTTAGGATTTTCAGTTGATCCAATGTTCACATCCTTAACTCCTTTCTTGGTTGGCAGCAAGCTAGGTTTTCAGGCCACATCATCCTGATCAAACAGCTCCTCTAAAGGTATTAGACCTTTAGGAATGACGTTGTCCTTCAACTGCAAAACTTCCATCTGATTGACTTCTATATCCACCTCACTATCATCATACTCCACATCAATAGAAGTGTCTTTGAATTTACCTTCATTTTGTAGAAATTCATCGATCTCTTCATCATCTTGAAACACTTGCCAATAACTTTGATTGTCGGGGACAACTGGATGATGTTTCACATGAATCTCAAACTTGTTGTTTGAATTCATCGGAATTTTCAAATTACTTGCTACTGCTGCAAGTGAATTTGCAATAACATTCTGAACACGAGAGACACATGTCAAAGTGTAATCTGAAAATACTTTCAAGATATCTAATACTGCATTTCGGTAGGCCCGCATTCGAGGATGCCTAGCTTGGTATTCCCCTTTCACCTGCTTGATAACTAACTCGGAGTCACCATACACTAAAATCCTTTTAGCATTTAACTTTCTAATAATTTTCAAACCAGCAATTAAAGCCTCATATTCAACCTCATTATTTGAACAGTTAAAAGCTAGTTTATAGGAACAGACCCTTACATTGCTTGGCACTTTGTTTGGGGCAAAAATAGGGCTGCGTATCCAAATGCCAATTCCAACACCTTCCCTTCCTACCACGCCATCAAAATCCATGCTCCACAGGTCTATTTCATCCTCTTCCAAATGGTGAAATTTTGTTTGCTCTGTTACTCTTCCTTGATGTCCATCAATATGTTGCTACTGTTGGAAGGTTGATTGCTTAGCGATACTATCAAGTCTTTGTCTTTCTTGCTTTAAGACCTCTCTGAAATTTTCAGTGATCTTGGGAATGTCTTCTACTTCAACTACTTGGCTATTTACATCATTAAAGCTATATGAATACAAAACAAATGATTCTAAATCAGTATGTACATCGTTGACTGGATGATTTACCGGTTTTTCCTTGCTAGTGATCATGTACTTCATCTTTTGTTCCTAGTATAATTTCCTCATTTGACTGAACACAGGAATGGTAGCATAGGAGAAATCAAGCTGCATCATCCCTTTAATCTTTGCTCCCCAATATTTGGAAAGAACCATGTCAAATCTAGGAGGTATATCCGCCACAACCACATCCATCAAAACATTTTTAGCTAGAATCTGATCCATACTGACCACCAAATATTTGATAAGACCAATGCACCTTACTCTACCAGAATCAAAAGAGTAAAGGTCATGATACTTTCTAGTGATATCCAATCCCAATTTCTCCATGATGGCCTTAGGCATGAGATTATGAGAGGCTCCGGAATCAAACATAGCATTGTGTAACACATAGTCATGCACCTTGAGACTGACATAAAAAGGAGCTACATCACTATCTTGAGACTGACCTTCCAATCCTGGACCAAAAATCAACTCAGGTCTATCATCCTCTACATTCACCATATTAGATGATGGATCTAAATTCAAAATCTTAGACACCTGACCTTTGTAGCTGCTGTTCTTCATCAACTCAGTCAAACGAATAGATACTTTTAACTTAGCAATTTCATTTTCTAAGTTAAAAACTAAGATTTTCTCTACCTCTTTCGCTGAAACATCCTTCTTTTTAGTTTTCTCCTTTGATACACTTGGCTGATTGGATCTTTCATTTTCTGATGGCATTTTGTTGGTGGTAGGATCAACTGTCTCTTTTCCCTTTTTATGAACAATGGGAGGATCATTCTTTGGCGCTGTTGTCTCCTTCCTTTCTGAATTGGATTTATGGGCACATATCTACTTCTGAGTGAATATTGTCACTGCTAGGTTGACAAAGCATTCATGTATTTCATCTGACTCTTCCTCAAGAATTGTTTCATTTGCCAAAATGAAATTTTCGTCCCTCTGTACAACTGAATTCTCAGAATACTCCTCATCTTCAGTGATAAAAATTGGCATATCATCGAGTGTGAAGAAATGATTCTCTTCTCCAATCACGTTATCCTCATCATCTGATTCTGGACCATGTACAAAATTCTGCTATAAGGGCGTCTTCACCTGCTGCTACGCTGCTTGGTCTTGTGCTCGGTGCTCTCTTTTCTTGATTCTAAATTGTGGTTGCTGCTGACCACGAAAATTGGGATTTCTGACTTGTGGTTCAGGCTTGTCAATCGTCAATCTATCAAACGTCTTCTCCATCTTCCGAAGCACTTGATCTGAAGTGGAAACCTCTTCCTTTATGGTTACCTTCTTTTCAGCCTTTGTTCTAGCTCTCGTGGCAAGCAGATTTGCTTCAACTCTAACTGCAAATTTCTGCATGTCTTCCAAAGTAGCCAAATCTCTTTCTCTTAATTGATAGGCCATATCAGGATCGAAGCCATCAAGAAAATTAATCAAAGCCAGCCCCAAAGGTGGCTTTATATGATTAGGAATTGCATTGTAAACATAATTGAATCTAATACAATACTCTTGAACAGACTCACCAACATTCCGCTTGATGTTCTCATATTTGGAAAGGATTTGAAGAGGATTTTTCTTCACTTCCCAGCGATCCAAGAATTGTCTTTGCAGATTAGCCAATGTAGTGATACTTGCAGCAGGCAAAGCTCTGAACCATTTCCTCACTTCACCACCAAAGGTTTGTACAAACAATCTCATTGTCACATTTTCTGCATCAATCTCATGAAGGTCAAAGAAATCTATCATCCTATCCACATGTTGCTGAGCCGTAATACCGTGAGGAGTGCCATCAAACAATGGAATTTTGCTTTGATAATCGGCGGGCATATCATCTAAATTTTGAGGTAGCACAAGGGGTGCAAACGGAGCAACCATTGCTCTTGGTGGATTTTCAATTGGTCTTGGGGATGTTGGGGGAGTGGGTGTAGCTAATGTATGTGGTGTATGAGGTGGGGATGGTGGTGAAGAAATTTTGGATGTTTTAGGGGTAGAAGGAGTAGACGGAGGTGACACCAATGTAGATTTTTGATCAGAGATAGAAGGCCGTACGGGACTGGTGGGAATGAAAGGAGGTTCGGTAGGAATATCTGAGCTAGATGCTATTGCAGATGGCCTAAGGGTTGCAGATGCAGACTCTAAGAAATCAACGATGTTTGAAGCCACAATTGAGGTTTGGATTTGTTTCAAGATATAATCATAAATTGATTTATTGGCCCTTTCAGTTTCAAGATCTTTGACAAACTCTAGATTTAGGATAGTAGAACCAATAACACTTTCAGATTTAGTCTCAAACAACGACAGATCAAACTGTTCATCAAACTCAAGATCTTCAAGATACTCAAAAACCACAAGACATGAACGAGATTTGAACACGTGGATCATAGAAGTTTCTTGGTAAAGGATTCTTGGAATAAGATTGGGATTTTCGTACACAGGAGGTGGATCAGGATCCAGATTTCCTCTGGTATATCTTCTGGGAGCCAGTGTGTTATTATTTCCAAGAAATCAAATGGACATTAGCAACTTGTTCAGCCTATCAAATTCTAAACTTATCATCCAAAAGCTTAGAATTATCAGATGTACTGGGGAAATTTGTAGGTTAGATATTCCATTTATAAGACTAGACTGGAGATTGACTGAAGTAGCTTTTATCTACTTGTGCTAATGCAAAGCAAAAGTGTTTCGAAGGCTACCTAGCTAATCTTCAGACTCCGTCTGTAGTTTATAAAAAGAAGAACACTAAAAAACAAATACTTTCATCCCCAGTATGGTTGCTACTATGTTAGGGCCTAAATCTACCTCAGGCTGAGAAAGGTAGGATCTAGGGTAACGTCAAACCATGGTTAACTTGGTAGCTAGCCCTACTAGGTCGGGAGAGGGCTATCTCCTGTCAATCTCAACAAAGTATGATCAATAAGAGCTTGAAATGACTGATATGATGACTGATATTAGGCTAGGTATGTGTGCAAAAGAGTTTGATTGAATTTAATGATGTTTTTGTTGGCTCAGATGGAAAGGCAAATTTGGGTCTAGGGAATGAGGCTCAGTTTTGCAGAGATCTCTATGGGGAAAGGTAGGCAACTGATTTGGCACTTCAAAATGAATGAGATGGAGAGATTATATAGGTGAGGAGTTGAAGAGGGAAAGAAAACATTAGGTATCCTCTTCAAACAACTGAAAACATCAATAACTAAGCAAACCCTAGGTAGAGCACTGCAATTTCAATGGATTCTACATATATTCTTGTTTGTTTTAGTTAAGAAGAAACAAGATACATAATGACATACATAGAAGATTAAGTGAAATAAAAATTACAGAGGAAAGCACTATATCAAAACAAAATTCCACATGAATCCCAAAGAGTGCTGCAAACCCTAGTCTCTATTCCTTAGCCAAAACTCCTGAAATGTGAATACAATGAAGCTCCAAGCTTTCTCAAAAGTCCAACCATGCTAATGACTAAAAAATCACAAGATATAGACAAACCATAACTCATTCTAGCCTCTAGGGGTTTAGCTCATAATTTTAGGAGCTGTTCCAACTAATTCTAAACTAAGAACCAAAAATTAGGCAGTGGAACAACTTGCCTCTAGAAACTAGGGAACTGATTCACTCAGTTGCAAACTACTCTTTGATAGATGAATCTACCTCCATGAGTGAAAATTTGACATAATTACATCAAGATCCACAAATTTACATTAAATTAAATCATAAGTTTGACATTAAGAAGGAGGAAAGTCAAACTATCAAAAGCTAGGTGAAAAACAGAGTATTCTTGGTCAAACTAAGCAAAATTTACCCAATGTGCCGCACTAATTTCCCTATGCATAGCGTCTGTTTTCAGCCACGTTTGGAGGCCTTCTCGATGTCCAAATATACTCCAATTGTGCTTGTTGGAAAGGTCTACTTGTCTACTTTCCAGAGCAAGTGGAATTTTTGAATTTGGCCTCCATTTGGCCCTCCAAAACTGAGTTCTCCCAACACTGCTTCCTGTGTGTCAAAATAGGCGCAGTAAGGTCATTTTTTGGGTGTTTTTGACCTTTTTGAGAGCCCAAAACCTGTCAAAATTTCTTGGCCATTGGTAGACAAGCATATTTATTCATGAAAAATTCAAAACTACTGAGTTTTTCTCATTTGGAGGCCTCCATCAAAAGCGTGCGCCAGGTGGCGCGATGCATAGGGCAGAAAAACCTGTGTTTTGGCCCAAAAAAATCCAAAAATGCAAAAACTGCCCCAAATTTTTTGAAATTTGGGCTGAGTATTCTCCATCAAGTGCTGTGTTGGGCCAAGGAAGCCTCAGCCAATATTTGAAGTCTATCTTGCTCCTTTCGCCTCCTCGATGCCCTCTTCAACTTTGCTTTCAAGCTCCCGATTCTTGCCTTGCACACTTTGTTTCTCGCCATGTAATGATAGGCCATATGCCTCAATAATATCTTCTCCCTATTGGCCTTTTCTAATAACCTTTCTAAGTGGATATTAACCCTCTCAAGCCAAGATTCCTGATCAGCATTGATTTCTTGCTCAAGTGACATGAGCTTCACCTTCCTCCTTTTGGTAGCTTGGCAGTTTTCTCGTATGTTTTGCAATTCCATAATCGTTTGCTGATCCTCAAGCTGCTTGTTTCTTTGCTCCAGGTACTTTATTATCCACTTAACTCTTTCTAAGTTGAGGGACAAAGCATTGATGTCCGTCTATTGCTCCTAGATGACCTCTTTGAGCTTTGAGCTTTGTGGGCCCAAATCAGTGTCATCACCCTCAATGAGAATGAAATCTATCTCTTGCTCATCTGAAGGCCCCTCATCCTATAATGGCCTCTTGCCCTTGTCCTAAACCTACTGTGCTAATGAAGGAAGCGAGACCCCTTCCACCCCGGGTGGAGATAATACTCGCTTTGCTGCTGCAAACAACTGTCTAGTGCCCTTTTGATAGGTGACAAACATCGACATACTAGCGGTCTGTGTCTCATGACCCTCCTGCTGATGTGAAGGTCCACCTGTCTCATGAAAAGCCTCTGGAGGTCCTTAAGGAGCTGTGAAGAACTCATGAGAAATGAAGTCCTCCCATGAGATGCCCTGCAAACCAAGCTGATGTATGACCACAATTTTAATGAGAGCAACATGATAGATACTATTAAACTGCTGCTGAGGAGTCTTTTGTTGTACTAGGGTTGTCATCTTCTCTATATTTCAGCACATGAAGTAGGGAAGATTCATCATTCTCACCCTGGTAAAGTGCATCAATAGTCTGATATGATAGGAATATAGGCGAGAAAACTGGCCCTCACAGCTAAAATATTTCATTATAAATTTCATCAAAGGAGCATATGAATCTTTCAGGTACCGAAAGGGAAAAACTCTACTGAGTTGTCACAAATAACCGGGCTTGATGTATGGTTCATAATGTTCTCTGTCAATTTGCTGCATTTTATTCCATTACTCTCCAATATTAGGAATGCCGGTTGCTAGAGAAATAGATTCTGGTGTTAAAGTGAATGTTACACCAGCTAGAGTGGCTTGGCCATTATGTAGATGAAGCACAAACAATCCAACCAACTCATGATGATACTAGACTCTAGCAACCATCTCACAGAATTCATAATAGGATTGGTGTTGGAAGCATGTGATAGCAAGAGGGCAGGCCTGTAGCTCAACAAGTGTAGTAGGTTCCTCTCGTATATATTTTCCACCCTTATATACGAGAGTCATTGTGTGTCTCTTCATCACGGTCATATGAAAGATCAGACTCCATGTTTGCTAGTGTGTGAGTTTTCTTGATGAGTATGAAGAGATTTATGGTGTTTTTTGGTTTTCTGCCACCAAGGGTAAGAATGTATGAGGGACTATGGAGGGAGAGGGTATGAGGGGTTTTGGGACTATTATGGCAAGTCTTTTGGGAAATAGGGAATAATATGTAAGCTTAGGGACGAAAATTAGGGTTTGGGGATTTTGTAGTTAGGACTTGGGAAAATGGGAATTGGGGATAGGGGTTAATGATTTTTTAGGAATATGGGAGTTAGGGAATGGGTGGATAAGCTAGGAAAATAAATGGAGGAGTGAAAAAATGACTGTGTGGTTGAATGAACTTGGCAGCAAAATGACAAATGCAAACCCTAAGCAATGGTTTTTTGAGAAATTGCAAGGAAGTAGGGTTTGAGTTTTTTTTTACACAACCACCATAAATTTTTAAGAAAAACTCCTTCACTAGAAAGGAAAAGGGCTTGACTTACTTGCCCACTAGAAGATTTGAGCGATTTTGGCAATTTGAGGGAGTTTTTGAGGAAATCGGGCTTGGTATCTCTATGCACCATGCCTCAAATCCAACGTGTCGTGCCTCCTGTGTGTGCCATGCCAGTACAAATTTAACACTGAAGAAGGCGACCTAGTGTGCCGCGCGTTTCACCCAATGCGCCGTGCCCACAAACTTGCACAATTTTACTTCAGTTTTGCTCCCTTTGCTCAACATGGCCTTCACTTTACTCAATCTTTCTATTTTGAATGAAAATGAGCTTTTTGAATTGAGGAAAATGATTTATATACAAGAGCTTTTAATTTTTCCTTCATAAAACCCACTTTTATAATGTTTGCAATATGACTTACTTTTTTCAACTCTGTTTTTTGAACAATTTACTTTATTTGTGCTTTTGATGAACTGAATGGCTTGATTTTTTGTTTGTCTTGTAGGGGATGGAGCAGCTGAAGCTTGGCAAGGTGACTAGGGTTGCCACTAAAGTTTTTTACATATAAAGGAATTGAAATTACATGAATCTATACAATAAAAACCTAAAATACTCTGTTTTTCCTCAAAATGGAGTTTTGAGGAAAAATATAGTTCTGAGCGAAATGATTGGCACTGGAACGTTATTCAACCTCCTCATGCGCCTGGGAACCGTTATTGGACATTTTGGGAACCTTTTTGATGAAACCCTAGACCTAATGAAACTGAAACTCTAGAAGAGACTTTTGCAAATTTAAAGACAAAAAGTGATTGCAGAAGATCTTGATGAATGAAACTGGGCCAGCAGGTAAAGGACATGAGGGAAAATGTACAACAAGCCACTATCATCAGATGATCCATGCTCCTAATGGAATGCAGCTGACTGAGCATGACACCTAATATGCAATGCAACTAGAGAATTTGATCTCTGATGGAGGGATGAAGATACCGACACTAACAATGCCCTTTGGATTGACAAATGCCCCTACTACTTTTATAAGGTTGATGGATGACATCTTGGGGCCCTTCACCAACTCGTTCATGGTTGTTTATCTAGATGACATCCTCATCTTCAACAAGAGTTTGGAGGAACACTTGCAACACATTCGATAGTTCCTTCAAACCCTGTGACAACACAAACTATATGCCAACTTGGAGAAATGCATCTTTGGCATGAGCCAGGTCAAGTATCTAGGTTACATCATAGATAAGAAAGGTGTGCATGTGGATCCAACTAAGATCCAAGTCATTCAGGATTGGCCAGTTTTGACCACTCTAATAGAGCTTCTCAACTTTTTGGGCCTCGCAATTTTTTTATCAAAGGTTTGTGTTGGGATTCTCCCATATCACTTGGACTTTGAGTTAGATTACCAAGGGTTGAGTGAAAGAAAAGTTTTCTTGGTTCGATCCCCAAAATAAGGCATTTGTTGAACTAAAGCACCACCTCTGCTCTGCACCTATACTCACATTGTCAGACCTGTAGCAGCCATTTGAAATTTAGACATACACCTCTGACTATGCTATTGGTGCAATCTTCAACTAACACAGTCATCCAATGTCCTATCATAGTGAGACACTTTCTAATACAAATCAGAAGTACCCCTCCTATGATAAAAATATGTATTCTATCGTGCAGGCTTGCCGATAATGGGAACATTACATTTTTGGGAAGGAGACGACCATCCACACCGATCACCGACCTCTTCAGTTTATACAAACACAAGGGAAGTTGCAGAACGATCACCATCAAAAGTGGTCTACATATCTACAAGAATTCCACTTAAGCATTAAATACAAAAAAGGCAACACCAATCATGTTGTAGATTTCCTCAGCAGAACTGCAGTTGCACCACTGACTACTATTCTCATCTCTTATGTTCACGAGACCTCTAGATGGCCACAATTATACAAAAATGATCCAGTTCACCACCACGTACCAGATGCTAGTGGATGGCAAGCAAGTTCCTATTTTCCACCTCCAAGACACATTATTATGCTACTTGGAACACCTTTATGTTCCTTCTGGTGAGCGTGCCAAGATGATTTGTGAAGAGCATTGCAGTTGGGTTGAAGGACACTTTGGTGTGGAGAAAACTATGGTTGTACTCCATAAGTAATTTTATTGGCCAAAACTCTAACAGGATGTTGGAAAATATATCAGATCCCACAGTGCTCGTGCCATCACCAATCTAACCATAAAGAAGCAAGGCTTGTACACTCATTTGCCTACTCCCAACCAATTGTGGGAATCCATCTCCATGGACTATCTGTTTGGCTTCCCTTCTAATAATCATGGTAATGATTGTGTATTTGTGGTCGTGGGAAAATTTTCTAGAATGGCTATTTGGTGGCCAGCAAGAAAAGTATCACAACAGAGGACACTGCGAAACTCTTATTTGAATGAGTGTGGGTACATTTTGGGATCCCACAAACCATTATATGATATTAGGGTTGGAGGTTCCTGAGCAGATTTTGGTCGAGCCTCTAGACATTATTGAACACAAGCTCACCAACTCGACTGGATTCGATTCCTAGGCTGATGGTCAAACATAAGTCGTCTACAGGATGATAGTGCACATACTGCGCATGTAAAACTCGAAGCATCCAATAACATGGGATGAGATGCTTCCCTATGTATGTCATAGCTATAACAAATCTCTCCATAGCTCGACTAGTTGCAATCACTTTCAAGTGGGTCTGAGATTTCAACCATTGTGTCTAAAACAATGTAAACTTTGAAACATGAACGATAAACTCAGAATGAGAACTCTATCCAAAAAATCTCCCAAAAACATGAAAAATCAAGTCGAAAATGAAAAGTGTTGATGCTGGAATAACATTGTTTTTGGTAAATTTTCAACATGTTTTAAAAATGGCAATGAAAACCAAATTTTTGTGCAAAAAACACTCTGGAAATGAAAAGTGTTACTGTGTTGATGTTGAAATAACCTCTATTTATTTTATTTTATTTTTTCAGCATAAATTTTCAACATTTAGAAAAAAATGGTGTAAAAGATTTTGTCATGACTTCTAAAAACATTAAAATTTCAAAAGAATAATGAAAACATAAAATTAAAAATAAAAGCAAAAATAAAAACAATAAAAAAAACAAA
>APFE030158379.1:277821-344087 GCA_000404065.3 Pinus taeda
TTATCACCACTTTTCAAAATCGGTTGACTTTTTTGCTACCTCAGCGAAACAGGTAATTGTATCAGTTCCCGTTTCAAAGTTTACATTGTTCTAGTTAACGTTTCCATACCTTACGTGACTACACAAACAAAATCC
Organism: Pinus taeda; assembly: GCA_000404065.3. Classification (NCBI taxonomy): domain Eukaryota; kingdom Viridiplantae; phylum Streptophyta; class Pinopsida; order Pinales; family Pinaceae; genus Pinus; species Pinus taeda. The sequence continues at coordinate 277,957 of APFE030158379.1, forward strand.
AGACATGTATAATGAGAGGCTAATAAAGAAATAATGTTTATTGAACGCATCTAGCACATCCACCAACATGTTCATGACATCTTGGTGAAGTCCAATGCCAAGTATAAGCAATGACATGATCAACATCGGGTGTTGCAAAAGTTTCAAGTTAGTGACAAAGTTCGGTTGTATTTGCATAAATAACGTCTTACCAGAGCCCATCGAAAGCTCAGACCACTCTGATATCGGCCTTACACCATCGCCAAGGATATGGGAGACAATTCTTTTGAGCTTAGCATTCCTTCATTCCTGGGCTTTCACTCAGTGTTCAATGTGGACCACCTTCGACCATACTTTCCACCATTACTAGACACATGAAACATTGCAGAACAACTCACACCAACTGAGCTAAACCCATACTACATGGAACAGGCCACTATTGATCAGATTATGGACACACAAATCAAGAACACTCACCAACAAAGTATTCAACTGTATTGGGTTGTCAAAGCTGGCCAACTCCTGCACCATGACAAGTGGCTCACTAGGGACCAAGTTCTTCCCCATCTCATGGAGGGAGGATTGATCTAGGGCGATATTGGTGGTCACCCACCTATTCCACTTTCCCCCACCATTATTTCTTTTAGTTTCCTCAATTTTAGCACAATTTATTACTTTTGGTAGTTTTTCAGGTCCTGAACTTCGAGAGCTATTTTGAGGCCCTAAACGACATTTCTTTGGAAAACAGGGAAGCAAAAAACATAAAATAGGGGTTTGCAACCAAATGTTGTATTCCTTGGGTAGATATTTCTAAAGGTATCGTACGAGTCAAATAGAGATCGTATGCAAAGTTACGATCCCATGAAGTTGATGTACTAATTTACCCTAATGGGGCCCATAGACTTTTGGCGCTTTATCTCGTAGGATTAGGTTTTTGGATGTTAAGGGTTTTTCATTATTTTTCACTAATAAATAGGCCTTTGAGCCTCATTGTAACACAGTTCAGAAGGCATATAGCCACCACATCTCTTCTTAGAGATAAACTACTATTTCTTGAGCTAGTTTCTTTCCATTCTGCATGTAAACAATTTTCATTATTTTGTTATTAATGAATTAAAGTTTTGTTTTCGCTATATCTTTGTGTTTCTATTTATATTTTTACTTCATTTCATTCCTTCATAAATATATATTAGTGGTATTAGAGCGATCTTCTCTTTCTTTGTTTTTGTGTGCATGTCCCCAACGGGGTTGGGGTATAAGGAGTTATGTCTTAAACTGGTTGAACCTTTGCAAGCTTGACCTCACCAACCTCGACAACCTCCCATGGCGGAAGAAAAGAAAGACAAGGGATTAGGGGATCATTTCAAAATATTTATCGAAGAATCCCTCAAGTGACAAAGGAATGCGATGGTGGACAACTTTGCCCAGATCCTTCAGCGGATGCCCATAGATGACACATATTCATCTAGCAACCACTCTGGAGGTGCCACTCCCTTTAAGTTAAAAGTTAACTGTAGAAATTCTGATTGTAGATTAACCTGATAATGCAATATAACTAAAGCAATATACTTTAGTATACTTCTATAATCAATTAGAGGAAGCTTAAAATATTTGAGCAAGATCAAGTGAAACACATATAATCAGAGAAGAATCAAAGCACATGAAACACAGAAGAATACTCAGGGGAAAGCCTTAGCTAAAAACCCCACTATCTGTATTATCATACATGGTTGAAATACATCAGAATTATACAAAGCCTTAGCTCTCACAGCTAGCCAGCTCTTAGTACAATCCTCTTGGATGCTCACAAGCAAATAAAGCTTCTCACAAGCCTTCTCCTCTGCCCTCCAAGCTCCTATTTCCTTGTGCAGTTCTTTGGGTGATCCTCCTGTTACCAAATGGAAGACTGATCACTCACACTGATCCTACACCCTCTCAGAACTGCGCAATCCTCAAGGAACCTTACCTTGACTGCATGGATGAGTTTCTTTTATAGGAAAAAACATGCAACTAATAGTAACTTGTCCTTGACATGGGTCTTTCTTTGAATAGACATGCATGAGTTTCTAATGATAGAATCTTCAATTATCTGGAGTACACTTGTTGAGCGTATGCATGCATCAACTAACTGATAACTCACAATTAGTTCCTCAAATAATTTGGAACGAATTTAACTAGACTTAACTCAGTAAACTGAGCTAACTAATTACAACTAAAATAAAACTCAATCTTATCTCCTTAATTAAGGGATAATCTTCTTAATTTAAGGGATAGATGTTGCATGACTTCAGAAAGACTTCTAACTTGAATTTCTCCAACTAATTAACTCAAGATGAATTAATTAATTATTTTTGAAGCAGCTGGTGAGACTAAATTCGAATTTAATTCACAATTTTAATTCAAGGACAAATTAAAATTGGAATATTATGGATTCCATTTTTATCATTTCTTGTTGCTATTTTCGACATTAACTTTAAAATTTCCATATTTGAAGGCTAGATAGATGCAAATGCCATAGAAAAATGGTTAAATCTATTGGAAGGATATTTTTGATTCATGGATTTTCTAATAGGGAAAATATGACTTTTTGCACTCCTCAAAGCCACCCTCCATGCCAACAACTGGTGGGAAACCTACTGTGAGCAGAGGCACGATAGAGAACCCTCACTATCTTTAGTCGCATCCGCTTGGAATTCTTTCTAAGATAGCATCAAGGAATAATATTACCTTATCAAGAACTATGAAGATAAGTACATAAACTAGACCACACTGCGGCAGGGAAGGGACCAAGACGTGCCAGAGTTCAAAAAATATTTTTCATACCGTTCGCACGAAGTTGGGTATCAAGGATTCTGAGTGGCATATGGTAGTCAAGGTGCAGGTTGTCCACACAAAGAAATCTAGGATGAGATGGAGTTCTTGGACACGTCCTCGCTTAGCGCCACCAATTGATACAATGTGAAGATTGAGCAAAAATTTAAACAGAAGAAGTGAGACTTTGGATTTGCAAATTCGAAGCAAGGGAAAGGCGCCCCCAAACTACAAAACAAAGGAAAAATCTAAGGCGGCGTGACCTAAGATAACCCGATGAATTTGCAAGTAAAGAAAAACACCATGAAGATAAAGAAGGACACAAGAAAGTAGTGTGAGTTCCATAAGAGCCCCTCTCAAAAAATAAGTGAGTGTCAAGCCAAGTAGTCACTGGTGGTCAAGTTGAAGGCTTCAAAGTCAGTTGCATGTTTCGACTCTGAGTCATAACACAATAAGGGGAATGAAAAAGAGAAGTAGATTATTGATGTGGAGCTGAGTACCACTATTGCCACCACCAAGGTCCATAAGAGTGAGCCCTAAGATCCAAAGAAGGGGGAGTGTCACTCCCACTCACAGATGTGGGTGAAGGGTTCTCCGTTGCAGTTCATTTTCGAAAACATGAGCCAAAAGAACCTCATTTTAGCACAGGTCGTGAAGTGGTTGGGCCTACCGACCACACCACACCTACAACTATACATCATTATGTGGCTTCACTTAAGATGATATTTCCGCATCATCCAGTAGTGTCACCTTCCCCACAACATCAAGCCCTTCACAGATAAGGTATTGTGAGATTTGCTCCTCTTGAAGTTTGTGATGTATTATTAGACCAACCATACTTGTGGAAGTGTCATGTTGTGTATGATTCTATGCCTCACATTGTTATTATTAATTTGGGTAATAATTTATACAAGATATCATAGGTTACCTCGCCTACCACCATCTCTTTGATCTCTGCTAAGAAATGTGGTAAGATCATCTACCATATTAGAAAATTTGTGTTCTTTCTGATTCACTCTCAAAGTAAGTCGAATATCATGGCCACATCCATGGCCCCAGGGAAGGGTTCCTCAACGCAACAGAAGCAGGTGGATAAGGTCGTGGAAGAATACAAGGACATGTTCTCCTCACCCGCAGGGGTACCCTCACACTATCAAGTCAAGCATTAGATTTATCTAACTCTTAGAGCACCATTTCCCAATGGGATGATATACTATTGCTCCATTATAAAAAATGAAGAGATAAAGTGACATATCCATGCTTTGTAGCAAAAAGGGCACATTCGACCAAGTTCCTCATCCTTTGGGAGCTCGATTATACTTGTACAAAGGAGGGATGGGATGTATCACTGTCAGGAACAAGTATGCAATCCCACAGATTGGTAACCTTCTAGAATAGCTTAAGGGGGCCAAGTATTTCAGTAAGAATGATCTTAAGTTTGGCTATCACTAAGTTCAAATAGAGCCGACAAATGTATGGAAGACCACCTTCAAATCCAAGGAATGAATTTTTGAATGGCTGGTCATGCCCTTTGGGTTGATACATGCCCCTACTACTTTTATGAGGCTGATGGATGACATCTTGCGACCCTTCACCAACTCGTTTGTGGTTTTTTATCTAGAAGACATCCTCATCTTCAACAAGAGTTGGGAGGAACATTTACACACATTTGACAGTTCCTTCAAACCTTGCGGCAACACAAACTACGTGTGAACTTGGAAAAATTCACCTTTTTCATGAGTGAGGTCCATTATCTGGGTTACATTATAGATGAGAAAGGAATGTATGTGGATCTGGCTAAGATCCAAGTCATTAAGGATTAACCAGCCCTGACCACTCTAATAAAGCTTCTTAGCTTTTTAGGCCTTGCAATTTTTTATTGGAGGTTCGTGTTGGGATTATTCCATATCACTTGGCCTTTGAGGTAGATTCCCAAGGGAAGAGCAAAAGAATTTTTTTTGTGGCTCGAGTCCCAACAGAAGGCATTCGTTGAACTAAAGCAATGCCTCTGCTATGCACTTGTACTCACATTTCTAGACATGCAACAACCATTTGAAATTGAGACAAATGTCTCCGACTATACTATTGGTGCAGTCCTCACCCAACATGGGAATTCAATGGCCTATCATAGTGAGACACTTTCCGATACAATTCAAAAGTACCCGACCTATGATAAATATATGTATTCTATCGTTCAGGCTTGCCAACAATAAAAACATTACATTCTAGGGAAGGAGAAAATTATCCACATCGATCACCGACCTATTCAGTTTATACAAACACAAGGGAAGTTGCAGAATGATCACCATCATAAGTGGTCTACATATCTATAGCAATTCCACTTTAACATTAAGTAAAAAAAATACAACACCAATCATGCTACAGATTGTCTTAGCCGCCCCCTAGTTTCAACACTGATTACTGTTCTCAACTCTTGTGGCCACAATACCTATGGATGGCCTCAACTATACAAAAATGATCTAATTCACCACCACATACCATATGCTAGTGGATGGTAAGCAATTCCACGATTTCCACCTCTAGGATGCATTATTATGCTACCTCGGCAAACCTTTGTGTTCCTCCAAGTGAGCATGCCAAGTTGATTTGGGAAGCACACTAAAGTCGAGTTGCAAGATACATTTTTGTGGAGAAAATGTTGGTCGTACTATAGAACACTTTTGTTGGCCAAAACTCAGAGAGTATGTTGGAAAACATATCAAATCTTGCACTGCCTATGCCATCACCATGCCAACTATCAAGAAGAAAGGCATGTACAATCCTATTCCTACTCCCAACCAATCCTGGAATCATTCTCCACTAACTATCTATTTGGCCTCCCTTCTAACAAGCATGGTATGATTGTGTATTTGTGGTTGTGGCCAAATTTTCTAAAATGGCTATATTGGTGGCTTGCAAGAAAAGTATCACAATATAGGACACTGCCAAACACTTCTTTGAACAAGTGTGGGTAAATTTTGGGGTCCCGTGAACCATTATATTAAATAGGGATAGCAGATTCCTAAGAAAATTCTAATCGAGCCTTTGGACACTATTGGATGCGAAGCTCACCAAGTTGACTGCATTCCATCCCCAGACTGATGGCCAGACATAAGCTATCAATAAGATGATAGTGCACATACTGCACATGTACAACTCCAAGAATCCAAAAACTCGAGATGAGAGCCTCCCCTATGTACAAAACAACTATAAAAAAGATCTCCATAGCTCGACTGGTTGTAATTCCTTTCAAGTGGGATCTGGTATTTCAACCATTGTGTTTGATTATTGTTGCCATGCCTCATGCCACTACACAAAAGTAATCCGCACATGTAAAATTTAAGGCTGATAAAGAAACTAGCTTTACTAATAGCATCTAGCACATTTGCCAACAGGTTCATGACATCTTTGAGAATTCCAATGCCAAGTACACACAATGACATGATCAACATCATGTACTGCACAAGTTTCAGGTGGGCTATAGAGTTTGGTTGCATTTACAGAAAGAACGCCTTACAGAAGCCCATAAGAAGCTTAGATTACTCCGATATGGGCCTTACACCATCACTAAGGCTATGGGAGACAATTATTTTGAGCTCAATGTTCCCCCATTCCTTGGCCTGCACCCAGTGTTCAATGTGGACCGCTTTTGACCATAATTTCCATTATTACTAGACATAAGAGACATTGCAGAACAACTCACACCAACAGATCTAATCCTAGACTACATGGAGTAGGAAACAACTGATCAGATCATGGAAACAATTATCAACAACACTCACCAGTAGAAGGTCCAACTGTATCGGGTTATCAAAGTTGGCCAACTCTTGCACCAAGGCAAGTGGCTCACTAGGGACCAAGTTTATCAGAAGTTTCCCCATCTCATGGATGCACTCAACATAATGGGGACCATTTCTTCCTAAGGGGGGAGGATTGATCCAGGTGGATATTAGTTTCCACCCACCTATTCCACTTGGACCTCAACCATTTTTTCTTTCAGTTTCCTTATTTATAGCACAATTTAGTATTTTTTGCAGTTTTTGGGACCTATACTTCTGGCGCTGTTTTGAGGCCCTAAATGATAATTTTTTTGGAAAACGGGAAAATCAATAATCTATGCTAGGGGTTTATAGTCAAAATTTGTATTCCTCAAATAGATATTTCCAGCAAGGTATCATATGCATCGAACAAAGGTCATATGCCAAAGTTATGACCCTGGGAAGTTGATATACAAATTTACCCCAATGGGGCCCACGTACTTTTGGCACATCGTCTCCTAGGGTTAGGTTTTTGGATTTTTATGGATTTCCATTATTTCTAAATAATAAATAGGATTTCGAGCCTCATTTGAACACATTTCAAAAGGCATGTAGCCACCACATCTCTTCTCAAAGATAAGCTACCATTGCTTGAGCTAGTTTCTTTCCATTCTACATGTAAACCATTTTAAATATTTTTTTTTATTAATGAATTGAAGTTATGTTTTTCATTGTATCTTTGTGTTTATTTTTATATCTATGTTTCATTTCATTCCTTCATAAATATGAATCAAAACATGGAGAAAAACTTCATAACTTAATTAATTTTTTATTTTATTTTATTTTTTCGTTAAAAATGGGTTTCTTAATCTCACCCACTAATATCTGATATATGCTTAAACCTTGATTAATGGCTATCAAAGTGGTTTAACAATGTTAATCATAGATAAAATATGACACAATAACGTGATCTCTGTATCGAGGTATTAGAGAACTGGGCACCAAATGTTGTGTTGATTGAGAATCCCAGTATGTCGTAAGCATAGATCTAGTATGACGTGCAAAGGTGGGTCTCTTATTGGGGAACGGAGCAGTAGATGCTTATTGATTGACTGTCCCGACATGATGTGGAAGCAGATTGCATGGAACATCCACATGGAAAACACGTGGCAAGAAGCAATGGAATTTTTGGTCAGCCAACGGGGATTTGGAAAGTGACACATGGCATTGTTAGAGTGTGACACATGGTAGATGGAACATGTGGCATATGTGTTATAGCTCCAAATATCACTCTTGATATTTGTGATGCTGCACTCATGGCCTAGGGCAACCCCTCCTTCCAGACCTAGTCCAAATAATAAAAAAACTGTGTTTTACTCCCTATACGCGACATTGCCCTGAGTTAAACGCGTGTGTATGCGGGTCTGTGTATACCCAACACGTGTATATGTCTTAAAACACTTAAAAAAATGAAATCTCCTTAATTTCGGGTAGAGATCATGGGTTTTACCTGTTGATTACATATTAGTGCCCATGGCCCAACTGTTCCCAATAAATTCCCAACTAAAAAACTACATAGGGAGAAGTATAAAAAGGCTTCAATGGGAAGGCCTAAAGGAGGAGAGAATAGAGAGAAAAATCACTCTACTGAGATTATCCTTGATCAGATCTGAAGATCCTTGTGCTTCCAGAACTTCCCCCATTATAGAAAACCCTTGTTTCCTTGAGTTATGATGTCTTTCCATTAGTTGAGATATCCTTAAGTGAGTTATGGAAGGAGCTTGTTGAAGGCTTGAGATTGGACGAATTTGGAGGACAGTTTTGCTTGGGGTCTGCGAAAGGAAGACTCAGGTGAAATCATTCCATTCCGTATTTTAGTTATCTATAACAAAAGAAACACTTGTCTTTTTCCTGATATTAATATTCTTCATAGCAGTATATTGTATAACTAACTACTTTTCAATATGCTATGAAGTTGATTTCCTTATGATGCTTGGTTCATATACTGCTATGCTTTCTTGAATTGATTGTTTTGCAGGTTGAAGGATCGAAAGGAACTCCAAGAGGGTTTGGACCCTGGCTAGATCTACCCAAATAAAGGACCCCCAGGTGCACCTCTCTTCGTGTAGTTTGTTTATATTAGTATCATGGCTGTGGGAATGCTTGTTTTTCTTTGTAGATAACCCCCGATCTGCTAGGGTATTGACCCAAGACCCTATGGGACTTTGTCCCTTAATAGAATTGGCGACTCCACTGGGGACAACAGTATTGTTGTTCCTAGTTTGGGTTTATTCAAGCCAATCATGGCTCAACTATTTATCTACTTGCTGTCACTGAGTAGTCTGTTCCTGTAGGAACTTGAACTGTAAGTTTGATTAGTTTCTTTAGACCTTTTTTTTGTTTTTTCTTGTGATCTATTATACGTTATTTTTCCAGTTTACAGAAGCATATGTATGCAAGTTTCCTCAAGTGAACCCACGTATACGCATGTTTCCTTGGGCTGAATAGCGTATACACATAGATGTGCATTGACACAGTCGCGTATACCTTAAAATTTTCAAGATTTTTCAAATATTTTTGTTTCTGAAGATCTGTCTGCTGGTTTGAGTCTTTCCTAAACAGTTACTTTTCTGTGTCAGTCTTTATTTTTACAACAAGTTCATGATTTCAAACTCTCTCTGGTTGTGGAAAGTGTTGGTCTTGTTTTGTTTGGTTGCAAGCATCATCATTTTTATTTAACCACATAAGATTTATTTCTAGGAATCTTGGCTATTCTGGTCTTCCAGGGTAGAAATATTGGTCTCAATCTTTGTGGAAAATCTTGTTTTGCTGATCTTTTTGTTTGTGTGTCAAAACTGCATCTTTGTGGCCATCTACTTTTCTTGCTTTTTAAAAGTTACTGTGTGACAATTTTGAGAGTTGTCTTTCTTGATCTTTTGGTCATTGTCACCAAGCTCCCTTGGGATGATTTTGATTGTTAAGAGCATCTTGAAACACACTTTTTGTTGAGTTTTCACCCGTTTTGTGTTGTTAACATGCAAAGTGTTTTGTTTCCCATTCTTTAATCATAAAGTCTCAGTCTTAGTTGAAGCACTTTTGAAAAGTCATTTTTGTTTTTTCTTTTGAAGAAAACTTCTTGAAAACTTGGTTTTTTCTTTCTTTGGCTCTGTTTTGATTTAGTTTCCTTTTTGTGAGTGAAAGTGCATTTTTATTTGTCTTGAAATTTGCTTTTAGTGTTTAGATGAAAAATGAACATTAGCAACTTATATTCTATCTAAACATCTTAAGTGGCTAATTAGAGTTGATAAATAAGTTACTTTCATTCTTTGATTTAGAGTAGTCTTAAGTTTTGCATCAACATGTACCCATTGCATTAGGATAAATTTTTGCATCTTTTAGGGCATCCATAGTTTTGTTAATTTTTGTGAGTGTGAAGCCTGAATAAAAAGAAAAGAAAAATTTATTGCTTTCTTAGAAGTTCCTTAGAACCTAGTAGAAATTTCTTTCATCGAAGAACAAAACGAGTGCATTTGCATATAGTTTGGTTTTTATTAATTTCTTTTGCGTCAAAACACCACAAGTTTCATTTCTGCTTATCCCTTGACGTAAGAACAACCCATTTAAAAACAAGCGCTAATTAAAATACACTAGAACTTTTTATAATTGTGAATTTAGACACACCAACAAGTTTTATGATATTTTAGGGCCTTAGATTAGGCGCTTGGAGAGAAAACTCCCCAAGGCCATTTAAACTATCAAACATAGGAGTCTAATAGTGAGTGCAAATCCAATAGCGTTAGGAAGACTATGAAAGCTCCAGATCGGGAGTTAAGCACAAGGGTTTTTGAAGATAAGGAAGAGAGATACCCCTCTCCTACTTATTAGATCTTACCTCAAGACTATTTCACCTGGTTTCTGACACGAGTTGGTAACCTTAGTTGCTTCTCTTAGGGATCTACATAGGTGGCTACGGAGGGGAATCCCATGGCACCTGAGGTCGACGTTGTATCACTCTCAACGGTACTGCTGGAGGGCACCCTTGTAAAGCTTAGGGGCTTGCACCAGCACAAGCTATTGTTAGGAGGTCAGCGTAACTTCCTCTGTTATCTTCGCGGGTAGGACTGGGCCGTCATTATCCCAGACTATCTTCGGAAGGCCCCTTACTTCACTTTCTTTTATTTTGGTGTCCGATCCTCATCACCCGAAGCGGAAATACTTGAAAGTTATTTGACTGGCTGACATCTTTTAGGGGCTTTTTAGTGTGTGCTCTATGCTCTTAATTGGCATAGCTTTCATTTTTTCTTAGAGTCTTTAATTAGATCTTAATAAAAAATTCAAAGTGGCTGATTGATCACCTAAACGGTCTCGAAGACTTTGTGGTCTTTCACCACCAAGATTAGAGCCTTCTCTTAGAAGGTGTAGAGGTAATACTACCGGTGGGTTTCATCCTGTGGCAGCTGATGCATTGGGGATTGATCCTCCCTTCGAGGGCATTAGTGTTCAGGATAGGCCTAGTAATTCTGCAAAATTAGAGAGAAACACTCTAGTTCTATCTCAAGTACTCTTTCAATCAGAAGATAACATAGAGGTAGAAGAACTCCTAGAGTCGTTAGCGACTTTGAATTATCCTCTACCTTCTAACCATCCAAACATATTACAATACATTGGGACTCTGATGCATAGACCATCAAGTCCAGGTAATATTACAGACATACCTTTGATGACCGCCATTGGAAGCATGACTTCTACCACAAGTGCTACAACCATGCTCCAACATCAGTACAAGGGGGAGGAACTATTTCTATCCCCTTTGCATATTTATTTGGGTCTTTTGCTAGCACATCCTTAGTTGGCTCTACCTCCATTCCTTCTGCGAGTGGAAATTCCTGAGCCAATGCATTTAGTTTTGGATTCTTCCAGTGCGGCACCCATTCACAAGGTATTTCATCAGTTCCATTTAGTTCCTCCACATCCATGATGGGTGGGTCGGCTTCATTTTAGGGTTTTCCTTTTGGAAGTGGTCATATACCACATTCCAACCTGACAATAGGATCTATGCCTTTTTCTTCCACAGGACAAGGCAAAAATCCCTTTCAAGGTTGGACTAACCCTGCGGCTAGTGGCATGGGAATTGGGAATCTGTTTTTTGGCCAACAAGGGAATAGGTCGTACTCCACAGTTAGCTCATTTTGAAGTATTCCTCCCTTAGATTTTGCTTCGAATCCTTATAAGGGGTTATCAACTCCTTATAATCCTTTAGGAGGGAGCTTCATCGGTTATGGAGGTTTTTCGGTTGGAGTTGGTCAAACTCCGATTTTTGTTGGATCACAAGGTCCGCCTTTTAGTTCAACTGGTTCTGCTAGTTACTTTGGCTAGCCTGGTGCCTTCCAAAATCTAGGCCAATCTTTTCAGAACTTTGGGAGCTCTGCCCAGTCTGGGTGGAATCCCCAAGGTTCTCCTAGGCTTCCTTTTCTGGAAACCTTGAATTTTCTAGATCTCACAAAATTAACAAACGATCCAATTAAATACAATCTGTCCTAGTCTCCGGTCCCAACCAAAATCCTTTCGAACATTCCAAAGTTCGAGGGGAAGGGCGGTGAAGACCCGGGCGACAATGTAACCACATTCCATTTGTGGTGCTCATCAAACTCCCTTATCAATGACTTGGTTAGGTTGAGACTTTTTCAACACACCTTGACTAGCAATGCAGCCAAGTGGTATATAGAGTTGCTAGGGGGTAGCTTTACATCTTTCACCGATCTAGCTAATATTTTCCTAAATCATTTCCAATTGCCCGTCCATTATGATGCCAGAACTGAACTTCTGGCCAATTTTCGTCAGGACACGACAACTCACATTTTTTTATCATATTCAGGAATGGAGATGGAGAAAGAGGCTCATTAAAGCTGAAATTCCTCTGGAATACCATCTCGAATGGTTTTTGAAATCTTTACAGCCTGAAATCTCTAAGGATGTTGGAGTCTATTATGAGGAGCAAACTATTTTTAGAGCCCAACAGTTAGAATTGATTTACTCTCAGTCTGGGATTCTACAAAAAATTTTGCCTGATGCTCCTAGGACTAAGGTTGATCTAGCCAAATCAAAGCCAGATCCCCATGCGGATGGTATCGTTGGATCCATAGACACAAATGCGGTGAACCTGTTGAGCCAATTACAACCGTTGTCTTTACAAACTTCTCCTAACAATAAGGTCACATCGTCTAACCCTTCGTCTTCTCAACCCTCTTCGGTTAATGCTGTCCAATCCTCCAATCCCAAAGAAAATCAAAATTCCAATGGGAAAAAGAAGGGACAAGGTAAGAAAAAGAGTCAAGGTGGGAAGATTGACGCAAATAAACCTGGCAATAATGTTGGTGGTGTTGGAAATGAGTCTAGAAAGAAAGTCAAATTTCCATGCAAGCTATGCAATAGAGACCATTTAACTCATCTCTGCCCAAAAATTCAAGATGCTCAATGCATATTAGGGCAGCAAGGGACTTATAGCTCTCAAGTTGTATTAGCTAACCCTTTTCCCCAAGGGCAGTAGATGCTGGCTGGTGCAAATTCAAATCCTGGTACCTCTGCAGGGGGCAACCAGGAAAGGGATAAATCATCAAATGTTTTCATGATGGGTTCCCACGCTAATGTGGCTACACAGTCACGTGATTATGGTGAAGGAAAAACATCCAAGGATAAAACAATTCCCAAAACTACCAACCCACTTCATATTGAGCGACCCTCTTTCGAGACTATATCTAAGATATTGAAAGGTTCTGCTAAATGCACGACTATCAACCCTAATGTTAGGGTAGCCCAAAATTACTCCATTGTTGAGGATTTAGCACAAAGTCCATGTGCTATTTCTGCTTTAGAGGTGCTCTAGTTGCGTCCTGCTCAAAGAAGTGCCTTGTTGTCGGCAATGGGGGCAGTGGATCAAAATAATTCTTTAGCTCTCACTTTTGATATGCATAATGTCAAAAAGAGACTTCCTCATCATATGACTTTCTAGATAAAGTCTACCTACCAGAAAACTAATATTTTTCGGATGGTTATTGATGAGGGAGCTTCCACATGTCATGTCCATGTCATGTTCGAAGGCCATTGGATCACCTTCAGTTGTTCCTTCACCTATCCTCTTGATAGCGTTTGATGGTCATTCTCATAGGCCATACGGGATTATCCTAGCCTTTCATATATGTGTTGGAGGAAAGGTCGTTAATATCGAAGTAGAAGTTATTGATGCTAACCTAGATTACAATCTCCTCTAAGGAAGGAACTGGATATACGAGATGGATGTCATTGTTTCAACCCTGTTTCGTGTCATTTACCTTCCTCATGAAGGGAAAATTGTTAAGGTTGATCAATTGGATTACTCTCTAGTTGATCCTCGAGAAACTTCGAACTCTACTATTCCCTTAGTAGATAACCCCATCCACCTACTGAGAATCTAGGAGTCGAGATGTACTCTTCATTGATGGGTACATTTGATCTTCCCCCTCCTACAACTAGAATAGATACAATTTCATCCTCCAAGGAACCTTTAAGGAAAGAGTGTGTTCAAGCTCATTATTTTTCAGATCCTGGAGCCTTATCTTCATCTGTGACCACATCAGTTGATGATAAGGTGGTGAAATGGAATCTTCTATGCCTGCAACAGAGCTTAGATGTGAATCTATCAACAACTCTGCATACGATCATCCTACTCCTTCCTCAGAGAAAGAGTTAGATGGTGATGTGGCCCCTATTGGGGCCCTTGATTCCACTTCTACGTTGGATTGCTTGGATATTATTTTTCTATCTGATGAAGCGATATTTGAAGCAATGACAACTGTAGATCGACCATTGGAAGATTTACATCGTTGTTCATGTTTTCATCCTCCTTTGCATGAAGCCGAATCTAGGTCCTCCAGTCTGCCTAGCGATGTTTGTATGGTTCCTTTGGCTCCAACAGAGTTATTCACTAAAGGAAGTATATTGATTGGTTCAATAACTGTACCTATAAACATCCATAAGAGCAAGTTGGTAGAGCCCCCTGATCAGCTCTACCTTAAGAAGTACTTTGCTTAGGTTTTGGCCAAGCAATGGCTTCTTTGTTTATTTTATATGTTTGTACATATCTCATCGGGAGTTTTTTGATATCAACACTTTTTGGTTTGCTATGGCAGGTGTTGATGGATGACTTGGTTTACTTTGGATTCGCTGATGGTGCTAGTTGGCACACTTGGAACCTCGCTTCTGTAGCTTGGGTAATCTACCATCCAATTGTTCAATTGATGGTCTCAAGGTGAGTATGGATTGGTCCCACTTCAAATAATATGTTTGAGTATACTGTCGTCATTAATTTACTATCTGAAGCAATTTCTTATGAAATCGATTCATTGGTAGTCTATCTTGATTCACAATTGATAGTGTCACAATTGAATAACATTTATCGGGTAAGGGATCCATGTTTATATCTCCAGTATTTAAGGATGAGGTTGTTGCAAAGATCATTTACTTACATTTATTATTTGCACATTCCAAGATCTCAAAATTGGTTAGCTGATTCTATCACTAATCAAGCATTAGATTGGCACATCATTTATTCATCACAATAAAGTCAAGCATAAAAAATTCGAAACTATATATATATATATATCATAAAATATCTCGAGTGTACACAAGTGTGTCCAAAATAATATACAAAAATTGGGACTCAAATGCCCATAATCATGTCCAGTACATCTAATGCCCCGACTTAGGATGAGCGGCTAAGTATGCGAATACTACTTTGGCCACATGCCTAAGATTGCGAACCTAGTCTCGTGGCATGCCAACCACATGACGCTGCATGTTTATAGGGAGATCCTCTACAGCCTCCATCGGTACTTTGTGAGTTAGTCTCACCAAGTGCCGCTGAACTGTGTGTAGAAGTCACTCTGTGTTCACAGCCGCCTCTTCGGCACCTTGGTCGCGACGTCCATGCTGTGGGAACCCATCTGGTCATATTAGCCCAATATCTGGAAGATGATCATCATATTAGTCATTTGAATCATATCATAAATATTTTTCAAAATTACCTATATCACCCCATGCTGTGGTTGGTGGCAAAGTTAGATCAGGATCTCCTCAGAAGTCCAACCCAGCATAAGGGTAGTTGTCTATGACAATGATCTGCTGCTCCCACCAGGAGAAGAAGTCATTGTCAAAAGTAGTTCGTGGAACGTCCCCACCTCCTAGTCGTTCCATCAAGTTAGCCCACCTGCCCATTCATGGATCTCGTGGGTGCTGATCGAGACTAATACTCTAGGACGGAGTGCTGGGACACTCTCAAAGAAGAAAGAGCACAAAATAGTTCCGTACCTGAAGTTTTTGGTCTGCCCCTTCTTGATAGAAGTAAGTTGGCTCTTCAGGTTGGAGAGAAGAGGAGTACACCAATCAAATATGGTGGTGAGACAGTCTACCACCAAGCTCATGTGTAGTTGTGAAGCCTGGTGTAAGGAATCTGATCCATTCACTCTGGCTATAGTGAATAAGATGATCCTCAATGATAAACTCTCCACATGCTTGATTGGAATTTGACTTCCAACCTTTTCTGGATGACCCGACCAATATATATGCACGTAGTCCTTGATAGAGAGATTGCCTTGTGATATGCCCATGGAATGTACTACCTCTCCCCTCTAGGAAAGGCATGTGATGAAACAAATATCCTCAACCTCTATCTTTAGTGGCATTTTATCAATCATAAACGAGTCATCCTCGATGCTCCAGTAGTGAATGAGCATTTTGAGCAGGTGTGTGTTTGCTTTCATGTTTGGAATTTTAAAGAACTTTAGCAAACCACGTCCTCTTAAGGCATCTAGGACATTAGGATCATTCATAACCTCATCATCCACTAAGGCATGTTCTATTTCTCTCCAAGTGACTGGCATCCTAAAGAAAAAACAAATTTGGACCGTTCGATTTTTGTTTTGAAGTTTCCACAGCATATACGTGGGTCCGTTTCATACACAGTCACGTCTAGGGCCTGCGTATACATGGGTTGCACACAGCCAACCTGCGTATATGCCGCGACAAATTTTTTTACAATAATTCAACGGTGACTTTGAATAGTTGAATTTGGCGAATGGCAATGCTTGGTCCTTTTGCTTCACTCCTTTGCTCTCAAATCAAAACGGTGATAATGGTGAGTCGAAAAACTATTTTATAAGCTTTAAAAATGGTAATTTTTTTCAAAACTTGATTTTGTTTTGTCTCATGTAACTTTTAACTTGGGAGCTTGGAATGTCAAGAATGGTTTGATTTTTAGGACATTTTGGACGCTTTTTCGACAGTTTCAAGATGGTTCCATGACTGCTGACCCGTCATGGCAGGTATCATTTTCTCACTGGCATATAGATTACGGAAGCCATTTTTTCCGTTGCATTATGCATACTAGCCTCCATTTGTCGATACACTTACCATAGGGTCGATCCCATTTTGTTATGGTTCGTAAACCATCTTCACTCATCGATTTTTAAATCCTGACACGATGGTAGAGCCATCTTTTTCATGGGCATCATAGTTAGCACCTCACTGACATTTGTTTCCCATGCTGCTTCGATCTAAGTAGGCTTGGGAGTCCTCTGTAGTCCCGACATGACTTATGCGATGAAGACTCATTCCTCTTTGCTTCTTTGCTTCGTTTTGGCCTTATACCCTAGAGGTTCCTTTGTGTTGAGTTGTACTACTACATTGCATTTTGACCATTTGCACCTTTTGGCCTTGAGCCGACTTCACTTGGACTCATGTTTAAGCCAAATTTTGACCATGAAAACTGAAAAATCAAACTTGAATTCCCTTGACTTTTGCAACTTAACACACCATGACCCGTGGAAGGAACACACCTTTGAGTGTCTTTGACTAGTTTTCACCTCCTTGCATTGAGCATAGGATTGTTCCAATCCCAGGAACTAGATCATCTGTTTCTCCGACATTCCACTGCACTATAACATTCTTTTATTCCTTTTCCATCTTAAAGAAAAAGACAAAAAAAATTATATATTCCAAAAAAGAGCGGGAACAAGACAATATTTCCACTTATTGTTAACAGCTAGAGTAAGTCATGTCGCCCTTGAACAAAGCACTCAAAACAAAGTCTCCTCCATTTGGGCAGGATTTAGTTTGACTTAGGTACACCTTAACCTTGTTATTTGAGTCAGTTCTCCCCCGATTGGTTATCTCTTCCAATCATATGGAGGGTTCCTTCGTGCCTCCTGCATGACGAACTTATACAGAGTCATCATATGCTGCCACATAGTCACATTGAGTCATGCTTTTGTTCAAGGGAAATTAGCCTGAGTCGGCCTCTCTGCGGTGTCTCTTCACTTATTTTTCAGTTAGCCATCCCTGGTTGCTAGTATCTTGTCATCACATTAGTTATATTGGTCCTTTACTCATGCCAGTTTGAGAAGGTCTCCATTGACTTCTTGCTGGCGGGCCTTGTCCTTATCGATGATGACACCTTGCTTTGAGGATAGACCTTGAGTTGCAACCTAGCCCTATTTTCATTATTTATAGGTCACCTTGTGCTCAACATCGATCAGTATCATGGGTCTTTGACTGAGTGGTTTCCCTTGTGTTCGACATCAACTTACACTATCACACATTGGGATTTGTGTAGTACCTTGGTTTTCGTTTGACCCTATTGGTGGATACCTCGCCTCTATGTCAACTTTCATTATTGGTTGGTTCATAGGGTTTCTGTCGTGCCAGAAACGTGCTTCTTTCAGGTTACTACATCTTTTTTTCATCCGATTCCTTCCACATTATTGGCCTACGGGTTACACTTGCGCTAGATTGATGAAGGATGCCTTAATTCCTTCCTTCTAGTGGATCTTTCCCTATCGACTACGACTCATTGCTCTGGGACAAAGATCTAGAGTCTATTTGGCAGTACCTTAGGTTTTTCAGTCATTAGTGGCAGGTCCTTCGCTATCAACAGTGGGAAACCATCATTGTCTCTTGATTGATATATTCTTATAGGTGTTCGACTCCAGCTCATCTATTCACACTTGTTAGATTGTACTGGGTACCTTGACGCTCATTATCATTATCGGTGAGTAGTCTCGTGTTTGTTAATGGTATACATCAATGACCAGTAATCAAATAATTTCTCACATGGTCGACTTAAGATCATTTATTCCCATGGTGTAGAAATGTACCACGGCAGTCGGTGAAGACCTCAGGATGCATCAACATTCATTGGTTCACTTGACAGTTTCTCCTGTTGCTGCTATTTGATACCACTCCACCTTATATGTTGTAGTCATTCATGGCGTCATTCTATATGCTGGCACCTAAGTTTGCAGTGTAGTACCATCTTACTCCATCATGTTCATTTGGTACTTTTGGGATTAGTCTTTGATATTAGTGATTCGTTTCATCCTTCAGCATCATTGACATTCTTATATGTGATATTCAGACATGTACTTGTTTGATTGTGACCCATTATGTATTTTCCAGTATTTTATACTTGTATACTTAGTGGATCCACTTGTACTTGATATGTAGACATGCTTTAATTTATCTCAGCATGGGTATGCCCGCCTCAAATAATGTTTCTTTCTAATCTCCTTTTGTGGCTTGGTAGGTTGAACTCTGGTGAAGTCCTTCTCAATTTTTGACAGGTTTCCTTTCCATGCACTTAATACATTTTGGCCATCATGTACCCCTTCTGACCTCATATATTATGGGGCATCTGTTATAGCTCCAAATCTCACTCTTGATATTTGTGATGCTGCACTCATGGCCTAGGGCAACCCCTCCTTCTAGACCTGGTCCAAATACTTAAAAAATAGTGTTTTACTCCCCATACACGACATTGCCCTAAGCTAAAAACGTGTGTACGCGGGTCTGTGTATACCCAACCCGCGTGTATGTCTTAAAACACTTAAAAAAATTAAATCTCCTTAATTTCAGGCAGAGATCATGGGTTTTACCTGTTGATTACCTATTAGTGCCCGTGGCCCAACTGTTCCCAACGAATTCCCAACTAAAATACTACTTTGGGAGAATTATAAAAATGCTTCAATGGGAAGGCCTAAAGGAGGAGAGAATAGAGAGAAAAATTGCTCTGCTGAGATTACCCTTATAAGGTTTGAAGATCCTTGTGCTTCCAACACTCCCCCCATTACAGGAATCCCTTGTTTCCTTGAGTTATGATGTCTTTCCATTAGTTGAGATATCCTTGAGTGAGTTATGGAAGGAGCTTGTTGAAGGCTTGAGATTGGATGAATCCAGAGGACGGTTCCACTTGGAGCCCGCGAAAGGAAGACTCAGGTGAAATCATTCCTTTTTGTATTTTAGTTATCTATAATAAAAGAAAACACTTGTCTTGTTCTTGATATTAATCTTCTTCATGCTTATGATATCAATGTTATGATTTACATATGAATGGTTGTTTCAATTGTATAACTAACTACTTTTCAATATGATATGAAGTTGATTTCCTTATGATGCTTGGTCCATATACTGTTATGCTTTTTTGAATTGATTGTTTTGTATGTTGAAAGATCGAAAGGAACTCCAAGAGGGTTGTGAACCTAGCTAGATCTACCCAAACGAAGGACCCCCAGGGGCACCTCTCTTCGTGTAGTTTGTTTATATTAGTATCATGGCTATGTGGAATGCTTGTTTTTCTTTGTAGATAACCCCCAATATACTAGGGTATTGACCCAAGACCCTATGGGACTTTGTCTCTTAAGAATATGGTGATTGGTCCATAGTGGCTTCATGTGGTAGAACCAAAGGTCTTAGGAATCATATTGGGACAGTGTTTTATAAGGTTTTCCCGTGTTATTATTTTTGGCCGAAATGCTAATAAATTAAGGTTATGTTCGAAACTTACAAAGGGTGAAGGGATCATCCCTTATGGGCCTTATATCGGGGTATCAGGGAACGATAATGATCAACTATAGAGTGATATGATATGTAGTGGTTTAGAATGGATGGCTAAGTTTTGAATCAGTCAATATTCCTCACAAAGGATGAGGTTACAACACATGGTCATAGGTCTTCGATGGTTTAGAACCATGAGCTAAAACATTTTCAAAGAATTTGGGTATTTGAATGTCCATCTTGAATAGAAGAGGGCCCAACCCAAACTTTGGATCTATTGAACTAAATTTTGAAGACATGCTCTTAGATTAAGGTCACGAGGGCCCAATGGTTTAGGTCATAGAGCTAAAGGGCTATGAAATAATCTGGGTATCGGAACATCTACTTATATAAAATTGGACCCTCCTTAGTAGACTAGGATTTTAGATTCAACATGAATAATCTAAAAAATCTAGCCATCCAGTAATGCGGTTGTTTTTCAAAGTATTTTTATTAACATGAACTTGGATTCTAGATCAATTAGATTCGACCATTTAAGAATGTGGTCTTGACACAAGATCACGTGGGTTGATGGTTGAGTCCCTTGATATGGATTCAATATTGAATAATTTGGGTAAGAAATTCATCTAGATATTCCTATATCTATTATACAAAAGTGGAACCAGATTATAGATATTTTGGAATAGTTATTTTTAGAACATGGTCATGACACATGATCATGGGAATTTGATGTTTTAACACTCGGGGGATAAAGAACCATGAAAATTGAAAAGTAATTAGGGTCTCCTAGTTCATATCTCCCTAGGCATGTCAACCTTGATCAAATTATTTTGAAGTTGTGTTAGCCCTGACAAAGTCTATTTTGGCTCAAATTTGGAAATGTGGTATAAATAATTCAAGTTGGAAAGGTTCGGGGTGGTTACACAATGATTATTTGAGAAACTGATTGAAGCAATTAGTAAAGGAGAGCATGAAGAAGTCAGCGGGCGAATAATTAGGAGGATGTGGAAGAACTTTCCGAAGATCTAAGGATAGACAAGTGTGAATTCAGAGGCATAAATTAGTCTATGGTGCATAGTAAAAGAATAAGGAAAAGTGCAATTTGCAGTGTTGTGAAGATCATAGATGATTTTTGTGTAGAGCTAAAAATTACATATTAGAGAGTGGTGTGTAAAGTAGAATAACAATGTACAAGAGTTATGAAAAAAGTAGAACAAAATATAGAATCATTACAAATTAGTGGGTAAAAGTCTCGTTCAGGTTGGTTCCTATAAATCAGGGGATACGAGTCTTCTTCAAGTTCATGCTTGTAAAATTAGGAGATATTAGGAGTCTCCTTCAAGTTGGTTCCTATAAAATAAAGGGATATGAGTCTCCTTTAGGTTGGTGCATGTATTAAAATCAGGGGATAGACGTCTCCTTCAAGTTGGTTCCTGTAAATGATAGGATTGGTGTCTCCTTCTAGTTGCTGCCAGTAAATTGATGTAATAGTAGGTTGGTACCGACAAGAATATTGAAACACATAAGGTTTGTGGTTTTCTCCCTTTAAGGGTTTCCATGTACATTTGGTGTTCTCTTGTGTTGATTATGTGATTGAAGCCTATATGGTTTAAATCATTTTAATTATTTAAAAGTGTCATTATATTGATTCACCCTCTTCTCAGTATAGTTATAATCTCAACAATTGGTATCAGAACAAGACCTTTAGAAGTAATATAACAAATGGAAGGTAAATCTTAGAGGTACAAATGGCTACCAAGGATAACAAATCCCATTTATTTGATGCAACAAATTACACTTTCTAGAAGATAAGGATGAGAGCACATATAATGTCTCTTGGTGTTGATGTATGGCGCTTTGTGGTAGAAGGATATAAAGTTCCAATAGTTCCACTTATAGAAGTAGATGAGAAAAATGTTTACATAAATAATTCTAGAGTAACGAATACCATCTTAAGTGGTCTTTCCAATTTGGTATTTTTCAAGGTAATGCACTATGAATCTACCAAAGAAATCTGGGATAAGCTTCAAAGCATTTATGAAGGAGATGAACATGTAAAAAGGGTTAAACTTCAAACTCATAGAATATAATTTGAAAGTTTTAAGATGAATGGATAAGAATACATTTCATATTCTTTCATTTAATTAGATGAAGTTGTGAACACTATTAAATGATTGGGTGAAAATATTGAAGAATCAATAATTGTTTAGAACATCCTGAGATCTCTTCCTTCCATGTTTTAACCTAAAGGTTTTAGTTATTGAAGAAATGAAAGATATTAAAAACTTGAAGATGGATGAATTACATGAAATACACACTACATATGAGATGAGAATAGGAAAAGAGAAGTCTGGACAAAAGGAAGCAACCATTAAAGTATTAAAGAAAACAAAATGACACATGGACCATGATCACTCTAACCATGAATTAGATGAAGAAGAAGCTCAATTCCTGAAAAATATGAAAAGAGGATTTGGAAAGTATAAAGATAACCTACCATTAAAATGTTTTAAGTTTGGTAGAATAGGTCATTATGCTTAAAAATGTTCAAGTGAAAATGAGAAGAAAGTGAATATGAAAAAGAGCAAAGAAATAGAGGCAAATTTCATAAGAAATAAGAAGAGAAGATATCTCAAGAAGAAAAAAAATATATTCCGAAGAAGATAGCATCTCATGAGAAGATAGTGATGAATATGCATGTGAATATGATCAAGAATAATGAATAATGCCTACTCAAGACCTTAGGAAATAAGATGTAGTGTAGTCTAGCTCAAAAGGAACCAACAAAGCCAAAGGTAAGCTTCCACTCTATTTCAGTTGTGGTAATGAAGGTCATTTTACTTCTAGATGTCCATATGAAAAATATGAAGGCAATGATGATGAAGATTTTCTCGTCATGAATGCTCGAAATGTTGTTCAAAAAATCAAAGATAACTAGGAAGAGAACATAAATGCAGAAGAGGAAATTAAAGGTAAGAAATATTCTCAAGGTGATCTTTCTATTGTCTTAGAAGAGATAAAGAGACACAATAATAAACAAAAGTCATAAGGAGATATTTAAGAAGTATGAAGATACAAATCATGATGAAATAGTGAAAATGGTTTCCATCCTTAAAACTCAATTAGAAGAAGGAAGGAGAATGAAAGAACTAGTGATAATCCATTTGGAAGAAAAGGAATGACATGGTGAGAAACTAGAAGTTGAGAATGTTTCTGTGAGAAATGATCTTGAAAAGGAAAATTATAAATTTGAAGTTTGGAAGAAGTTCAAATATCTTTGATAATTTACTCAATAACCAAAGGACCCTTTTATTAAAACATGTATTGATTTTATAGAATGTAATGAGACATTGAATGGAGAATCGAGCTCAAAGACACCAAAATAAGAAGAGCCTAAAAGTTATGTTGATGTCCTACAAGGATCGAGCAACAATCCAAACAAAGTCAAAGATGAAGCTAATGATTAGCAGAGACATGATCGTATCAGTAGCACAAATGGAAACAAGAAATAAGGAGAGGACTAACATAGATCTAATCCTTAAATAAAATATAATAGCACCAAGTAAGGAGGTAAGGACCAACCTAGACCCCGAAATGGATTGAAAAGAATTTCTCCTCCAAAAAGGATCATCATATCTAGATATACAAATTTGTTTCATACCCATTTATTTTCATGCAATAGTTTTGGTTCCAAGGCAATAGATTGCAAAGACTATGTAAGAAATGACTATAGTAGAAAGAGAAGCATAGGATCTTACAAGATCCCAATAAATAAATATGAAGGCAAACAATCTAGAAATTCTTTTGAAGGTGCCCATAATTAATTTGTTCCTCTATCGAATTATGATGAATGTTACAATTGCTAATTATGGCCACAAACCAAGTGAATGTAAAAGCAGAGTCAATAAGGCCCCTGAAGAAAAACAAGCAAGAAGAATCCACAAATATCTAGAAAAAAAGCAAGAAAGACAAGAAGAATGTATAGTTGTGCTATATGCTCAAATTCAAGGAAATCAATGGTACATTGATAGTGGTTGTTCAAAGCATATGTTTGGAGATAAGAGAAAATTTCTATCTCTAAAGTGTTTAGAAGTGTAGCATGGGAGGTACTCCCATAATCCTTGGGGTATTGGATTTGTGAGGATTTGAACCACAAAAATGTGGTTTTTTGGGCTATGTGCCCAAGTGGTGGGCTCTGTACCCAAATTTGCGAGCGAAAGACCAAAGAGAAAAATA
This sequence comes from Pinus taeda, assembly GCA_000404065.3. NCBI lineage: Eukaryota > Viridiplantae > Streptophyta > Pinopsida > Pinales > Pinaceae > Pinus > Pinus taeda. The sequence goes on from APFE030158379.1 coordinate 302,601, forward strand.
TTGTTTAATCATTAGATGCATGAGGGGCACCCTTGATGGGCTAAGGGGCACCTATGGATACAATGGAGTGGGAGAAATCAAATGAAAATAATTTTATTCCTTATGATAATGGTGTTTGAGCATGTAGGCTCAGGCCGACTTGGCTTAAAGACATGACCCTTGGTGAAAAGTGACTCCACCAAGAACACTATAAGGAGTGAAAGTGAGTCTGTTTTGCATCAAGTGAGGATCAAATATCAAGTGATATATTCCAAGAGAAGTGTGAATTAATTTATGGAGTCATAGACCTTAAGAAAGGAATAATATTGATCATTTCATGGTAATCTTATGTTTGTTTTATGGTCAAATTTTCCTAGAAGTAAGACAAGTTTTCTAATGTACTCCATCCCTTAATGAAGGTTTGTACTGGAATAAATTGAGGTCTCTTTATGTGATGGTTTATGCCCTAGTCAAGGCTTCTTCTATGCATGTACAACCTTCCAAAGTTCTGTGCCAAAGTCTGGTTATTGCACTCTAGTTTTCTGTGCATGAAGGAGAGGGACGAGACCCTAACGGAAGTGACAAGAGGTTTATTTTTTTCCCATGTTTAGAGCCTCAAAGCCTCAATGATTGTGCACTAGTTATGTGGCGGAATATTATCCTAAAGGCGGTTGAAACCAAATTAGGTTGTGGATAGAAGAATACAAAGTTGGGATAGAGAGAACGACTATCAAAAAGTGAAGGAATAAAGGGTAGATTCATTTGAGATTGAATGTTAATGTGATGCATGAGATATGTTCATCTAAGTTGTGTATGGAGAGAGTATTAAAGAACTACTGTGTAATGTATTTAGTGGAAGACTAATCACTATGATCATACCAAGTTTGTTAGCCTATGAACAATCACTTTGACAGAGTAAAGGGACTCTGAGAGTGATGGTGTTTTGTGCCCATGAACAATGATCTAAGGAGCAACATGGACACTATGTGAGGGAATAGTTTTCGAGGCTAAGATCAATGATATTGGAGGAGTATTGTCACTGTAAGAAGGTAATTTGATGAGCTGGTATGTGAAAGATAATCTAAAGCAGTAAAGGACCTTGTGAACATCTAGGGAAAAAGTATTTGATCAACATATTCTCTACATGTATAGGTGGCAAAGGACCTGCTAGGTGTTCAATGCAAGTGGACTGAAAGGGATGGTGTAAGCACTTCTTCAACAAGTAATTCAAGTTGTTTTTGTTCTTGGGTACATTGATTTTCATATGTTGTGACATAAAGCCCTACTTTTCCTTGTATCAGGGCTAATTTTAAGGGTCATGATCCTTGTTATGGGGGCTCTATGTTTGTTGTATTAAAATTGTAATACAAACAAGTTTTGGGTTGCATTAATTCTTGTGTACTTTATTGATTCATTGCTATTACATTTTTGTTGTGAAAAGTTCTTGGTGTTGTGGAATTTTAGTGTGTTTGTGATCATGTTTTAGACATACACCTACTTCTAAAGTTCCAAGGAAAAATCAACATGGTATTAGAGCTACTTAAAGGGACGGTTGAATTAGAGTGTGCATAGTGTACAACCCATGAGGGAGTTGGTTGCCTTTTTTGTTGAAGGAATATTAGAATAAGTTGGTCACAAGTCCGAGGTATGAAGACAAATTGTATGGCTTGTCCAATTATATTTCTTGGAAGGAAAGGATCAAGTTTGTTTTGTTGGTGAACAAGACTTGGGAGTTTTCCAATAGGGAGATTAAAAAACGAAATGACCCTAAGGAGTTGGAAGTTTATGAAGAGTTGGATGCGAAGGGTAAGATGATCATTCTAGATGGTGTCAAAGATAATTTGATACCTCATATAAATGGGAAGAAAATGGCATGAGAGATATGGAAGTCTCTTCAGGACTTGTTCAAGAATAAGAACGAGAACCAATTTCCAGTATTCAAAGAGAAGATGAAGAGCACCATGATGTTGGATGGTGAAGGTGTGAATCTATATATGATGATACATTCTCAAGTTCATGATGATCTACATTCCATTAGAGATAATGTTCCAAATGCAGAGCTAGTGAGGACTTCTTTGAAAGGGTTTTCTGAGGAATGGAAGCCATTTATCAAAGGGATAGTTGCTTGAGATAAGCTATTGGATTGGAACAGGTTATGGGATGACTTCATCTAAGATAAAATTTGTACGTGGACCTTCAAAAATGGAAAAATTATGTTGAAGATAACATGGCTTGTATGTTTTAACCCCGTATAGAAATTACCTGCATACGAATTATAAAAATAGAAAATAAACAATGGTGAGAGCATAACACATGAAAAAAATATACACAAATATTTTCCCCTGGATCCCAAAACGGGGGATACCAGATTTATTTTTTCATTATGTTCCTTTCAATGTTACAATACATATATATACATGCTGCAACATCCATAAAACCCAATCCATTAACCCCAGATTAGAACATAATCGTAGTTCCCTTAACCGAATCTACCAAATACCATGGAACGAAAACCATCACGCCCAAAACCATGTGCGAAATCCATGCACGAAAACATACGTAGGTCCACCCAACTACTGGGGCTAGTTGTGGAAAGAATATAACAAAACCCAACATTCTCCCACTTGTTGTTTTCTTTCCACAGGGGTCCACAAGAAAGCTTAGTCATTGATCCAACCCTACAATGCCCATTGTTTCTCTACAACAAGAGAACTTCTCAGTGCTCATAGAATTTTTCAATGCATCAGTAGTATTCTTCGAAGTGTCCACCTTTACTAGCAACACCTTTTTTTCTTCTACCATATCCCTCACAAAGTGATGTTGAACATCAATGTGCTTTGTCTTTGAATTATAAGCAGGGTTCTTTTCAAAGAAAATTTCACTTTGGCTGCCACAATCTATCCTTATGGTTCGATGTACTAACCCCATACCTGAACACAATCTCTACAAACAAACTGCTTCCTTACTTGCATGAGTGGATGCCACGTATTCTGCCTCTGTAGTTGACAATGCCACTACAGATGGTCTCTCACTCATCCAACTGATTGCACCTCAAAATAGGTTAAACATATACTGTTATAGAAATTTTTGGGCACTGCAACCCCAATCATACATGTCCATAAACCAAGGGCTTCTAAGTCCCTAAAAGTGTTGCTTCACACCCTAAAGGAACAAGGTCAACTGATTACATCATCTCTAAGAAGTTCTCCACAGAAAACTGCTCAGAACTGGTCAAAAGTGGACCATACAGACTACCCAGTGCAGAGGGTGCAATGCATCCCACCTACTCAGAGTAAAAAGTGTGATGCATACTGGAAAGCCCTTCTGTAGGGTGCAATGGGTGAGAGAAGACAAATGTTAGAGACAATTTGCAAGGTGGATGATCATGGAATCTTCCAAAAACTTCTCCTATGACACTTGCCTCTCTGAATTTGCCCAGGGATGAGTAAGAGATCATCAATCCCCAAGTGGAATCAAGAACTATCAAAGAGAGGACACTAATCAAAATCCCAGAAGTTGACTCAGCCCCCTGCAATCATCTATATATGGATCCCTCATCACAGAGATCCGAAGGCTGGAACCTTGTATCTTGTAAGGAAGTTCTATTGGTTTCCTGGTGCAACAACATAATGTTGGGTGATCTAAGCTTTTCATGAGGTGAAGAAGGGCTTTCATGCTGAGTCAAAACAATTGGTTGTAATCCTCTTTGCTATTCTTGATATTAATCAATTTATTCAAGTTTTCCTCCACATTCTTGTATGTTTGATGATATATGCATTTGTGTGGTCAATATATATCTGGTCTTGTATTGTTTATGATTGTAGATTTATGTTCTTCGATAGTATTATGCTGCTTTGATCCCACAGGTGCTCTTTGAAGCTGGGTAGACGAAGGAGGAGCGACAAAGATCTATCAGAAGGGAGAGGAACCAAGCAAGGCACCAAGCACAAGACTGAGGTTGGTGTCCTTTGTTCCCCTCTTATCTACTTCTCATAAAGGAAAGCGGAAGTAGTTTTAGTTTGTTTGTTTCTAAGATAGCTACCAGTCTTAGTGGGACTAGCAGCTCTGAGTGGACACTAGATTTCCCGATAACAAAATGGTGACTCCGTTGGGGAGCGAATAGATTATTTGCTTGTCTATATTTGTTTGTTTTATAAACTTATAGACGGAGCCTGAAGTCAAGCCAGCTAGCCTTCGAACTGCATTTGCTATGCAAGTGCAAAGTAGATCAATGCTGCTTCAGTCTATCTCTGGGTTTTGTTTATAAACTGAACAATCGATTTGCAAGCATTCTAATTGCCCTGGTGTTGGCTCTAGTAACCTCATTAGATCAACCCTTGTGATTTATATTTACTGAACATCAGTTGCTCGGCCTAAATCCCTGAACTAAGCTGTAAACTGTGACCAAGAACCAAGTTGAAGTCTCATCCCTAGACCATCACACCTTCTCTTCTTGGGAATCTAGATGCATCAAACCTCCCGTGTGCAGTAGGTGCGCTGCATCACACTTTCCCTTTGTTATAGGTGCGTTGATCAGACAAGACCTCTTCCGGTTCCAGATTTTGGGTTTTTGTTCACTCTCTTCAGCTTTATTCAGGAGTTTTACTATCTGTGATCAATATACCACTGTGGAAACCCCCTTCCTTTCCATCATTCCACCTCCATTGTGCAAAGATCTGTAAATGTTTTTGTGTATTGTGCACCATTTTCAGTTCTCTTTTACAAAGAAGTAGTGTAAACGAACTGTCATTTCTTGATCTAGAAGTGTCGCAAGTGTCGTTTTCAGTCATAGAAGAGAATCCTATTTTTCTTGATGGTCGATTATACTGTTACTCTTGTATTTGATTTGAATTAGTAGTTTTTCAAGTGTCGAAAACAATTTTCAATTCGAAATCACAAAGTATCATCATTATCTTCCTTTCGTATTTTGAAGAAAAATTGTTAGTGCTGTCGCTTTGAAAAGATAATTTAGATTTGTACTTAGAATTATTCTTGTCATTCACACATTAAGAAGGCTGAAAACAAATACATGCATGTGCATTTGCATTTAGACTGCTTGTTGGTTTGATTTAGGACAGTGCATCTAGTGTGTGCTCTGTGCTCTATGTTGGAAGAATCTCATTTCTCTTTCCTTAGTAGCTAGGATTTTCATTGCAAAAAGAAGATTAAACGATTGTTTATCATCTTAGATTGCATTTTAGGAATTGTATATCTACGTCACGTGGTGAACCTAAAAGGAAAATTTCCTAAGCAAGATCAAATATAAAATAAATTCAATGAACATAAAAACGCTTTGGAACATAACGCACAACATTTAGAAGTCTAGGCTAGAGACATATTTCGGCATCGTAAAACCTGGTAACTATCACTTTCATTGTTGGTTGGGTGATTCCTCCTCTTTGAGACAACAAGTACCAGTACGGACTTGTGTTCCCACGTACCGTCGAGTATATATTGGGAGACCAAAATAGGCTATATCCTTTATCCTTAGGAAGTTGTGTCTGCCACCTTATCGATCACAATGCATTGAACATATCATTCGGGAAGATTGACTGCCGTACCATAAAAAGTATTCTGGAGTTTTGCGGTTGGTTTGGTAATCCCTCTGTCTAGATTTCCAGAGTAGTCTCTTTCATTCCTTTTCAGATTCCTTAAAGGAAAATGTCCATCTGAGCACTTATCACTTCAAGCTCATTAAAAATCAAAGGCGACTAGATTCATCTTTTGTTTTTTCTTGACTCCTAAAAATTGAAAAAACAAGTTGTGTCAAAGCATCTAAAATTTATTTTAATCAGAATAATATCACTATTCCCGTGTTGGTCTTAGGTTGAGAAAAATGGAGTCCACCAACCAAGGATTTCCTCTTGGAGGGAATCCTAGTCTTTTCTCCTCTTGGGGAGATGTTGGTGCACCTCATATGGCCACATTGTCACTTCTAGGATTGACAATTGGCTTGCCAATATGGCTCTTCTCTACCTCTATCATTCAGAACACCGTGATTCCTGAACAAAAAATTCAGCAACTAGATGATACTAGAGTTACCCCCCAACCTTCTACTTCGTCCATTTCTCCCTCTCCTCCTTCATCTTCGCTTGATGAAGCTGGTAAGGCTGAAAATAAAGTAACTAAGAAGGAGAAGAAGAGGAAGGAGAGGAAGGAAAATAAGAAGAAGGAGCCAAAGGAAAAAAGGGGCAACTGTGCGTCGTCTAGCAAAAATCCACGCACTGCACCATCCAAGCCTAAATCTCCATGTGTCATTTGCAAAGGAGACCACTATCATTGAGATTGTCCTTGCATCCCTCGGATCTTAAGGGACTGGTCTCCTCATTTGCACAATCTGGTGTCGTCAACTTCTGATCATGTTGAAAGTACATCGTCAACTAGTGAAAGTGAAGTATCTGGACAGAAAAGGAAATGTAAATTTCCTTGTAAATTGTGTGAAGGCGATCACATCGTCCACCGCTGTCCCTTCCTAGACGAAGCTAAAAGAGTTTTGGATAACCATCTTACTTCACTGCTACGGCTTCCTCCTGGATACAAAAAACTCTTGCCGAGTCCATCACTAGTTGAGAATCCAACTGACACACTATTGTGGCCAGTTGAAGCATATATCATTGAAGATAAACCCTCTGAATCCACACCAGACGAAAGTCAAAAGATCGAGGTGGCAGTTGACCTGGTATTTCCTTCAGAAGGTCCATCTTCAGATGATACAGTCACCAAAGAGAATAAGAACGACACTGTTCAAATTCTTTTTGTAAACACAGACTCCGAAGAACAAGGGGGAAATCTACCCGTTCCTTTACTGCAGGAAGGAAGTTCATCAGAGTTGTATTCGTCCACCTATTCGGTCCCACCTCCAAGAAACCTAGTCGTTTCCTTCGATTGGAATCTACTAGGAAGACCCCGTTTACCGGCTAGTGTACCATTCCGAATCATTGTACAAGCTTACAGAATGGTCATGGTCAGTACCATCATAGATGAAGGGGCTTTTGTGAGTATCCTTTCCTCGACTGCTTGGAAAGTGCTTGATTCGCCATCGCTTATGCCTGAGATGAGAAATATGACAGGCTTGGACAAAGGAACTAGTCAACCATTAGGGATCCTTCCCAATGTGCCTATAACTGAGAATGAAAACTGTTTATATAAACGTAATGGTAGTCCATGGGCTTCTAGATTATAATCTACTCCTTGGGCATGACTATATTTATTGCATGGGAGCCATTGTCTCCTCACTCTTTCGAGTAATGTGTTTTCCGCATGAAGGTAGAATGGTCCAGCTCGTAGACCAGCTTTCGTTCCCCAGCTCACACATGGAAAATAGTCAAATACCATCCCTAAATGGTATTTTCATGCAAGGAATGTCTCATAAATCTCCAGTCCGTCCACCTGAAGAACGCGAGTAATTCGGGAGGACATGACTGAAACCCAGGGGGCATGCACCCTGGCCTGTTCCAGAAGGAAAAGCATAGATTAGGTTTTTGCGAAGGATATATGACTAGTCTGATACCCGTCCGTATAGGAAGAGGGAATTAGACCGAAATAAGATACCTCCGTTAGAAGGTATACCTTTCCTAATAGAACAAATGTTTTGTCGACAAATTGAAGGGTAACCTAGAAACTCTACTTTGCTATGCTTGGGGCATGTAAACCTTTTGTGCACAAGTGAGAAGCGACCTCTATAGTTCCGCTAAATTCAACTGCTTAAGTTGGGTGAGTGGTTGAATCAACTGTTCGCCTTCACAGGGGCCAAATGGCACCGACGAAGTAAAGGAAAAATTTTCCTACCCGACCTTAGTAGTTAACTAACCCCTAGGACAGTAGTTGGTCATTCCTAGCTTGCATGCGAAAGGATACGGAGCAAAGCTTCGAAAGGTGCAAGCTCCATAAAAAATGGAATTTATCGATGAGATGACCTTATTATATGACTGGCACGAGCAATTTTTATGTGAAGTTCAAGCTCATTAAAAATTAAACCTAAGCAATGAGCAAATGTTTCCCCCAGAGTTTAAGCTCATTAAAAAATGAACCAATTTCCGGTAAATAACCATTGTGAATGCATTATCATTAGCTTGTGAGCCTTGGTCGTGTTCTCATCATCACCTCCACTCTGTTTTAGCCAATCATATGCCTCCATTTGATTGTTTACCCTTTTGAGGAACATTTGCAACGAGTGAGGCTATTAGCCATCCTTGTGACACTGCCATGATTGGAAAATTCCAAACCTTACCTGGAATCAGCTGCTACCCGAAATTATCACTCGTTCCTCAAAAGACGAGTCTCCTTTAAGCTCTTTTCACCTGATTTGTAAAAAATAAAAACATTGCCGAGCGATTGGCCTCTCCAGCTCGTTAAAGTTACGGGAAATTCTATCCCTCCTCTAGATTTTAATATTTTTGGACCTGAGGGATTATTACACAAAAAGATCGAGCGCTTGTATTGTTCGGCTCGTTAAAACTATCGAAAATTCATCCCTTTGTATTATTTTATACTTTTTCGGACTTAAGGGATTATATGATGAAAAAGGATTATTGGAGTTTCCTTTCCATCCCTTTTTAGACTCTCTAAAATTGAAAAAGGACCGAGTTATCATTGTTATTAAACTCATTAAAATCAATAGCGACAAACTTGTCCAAATGGAGGTGAACGAGTTTCACTATCGTTAGGCTCGTTAAAACATAGTGATGGGTTCACCCGAAGGGTGAATTATAGAAAAATAATATGTTATCCTCCTTAAGCTTGATAAAAGTAAAGAGGTACTAGTCAGCAATGACTGGGGAAAATTGGGAAGAAAACTTGAAGAAACTTTATTGGTAGCAAGTCGCTCTTGAGCATGACACTTTCACTTCACGTCCAAGTCAGGTTGGGTTATTCCATTCACCAGTCATATCACCATTGGTTCATCGTACCATCCATCTTTGGCGTTAATGCTACCAATCCATTTCAGTGTCGCCGGTATGTTCAAGAGAAGTCGCTCAGAGAATTCACCTATGTCTCATCCGCTGCAATACATTCACGCTCCATTCTTTCATGACCGCCACCACGAACCCTGTATCATCAGATTATTTTCACCTCCAAAATAATTTGCTCCATTCTGTGTCGTAGATGTGGGATTCATTAAGGCCCTCCTACGATGGGTCACTTCTTGTCGACATCAGCTCATTATCCAAGAAATCGACCTAGGAACAATCCTTTCAGTACTTTGAAGCTTGCATGCCTCAATGACAAGTTTCTCACTTTCGGCGATAGGTTTACATCAATGGCCTTCGACTGAGAGATTTTGCGTGGTGTTCGACGCCAAGTCCCATTTTCACACCACGCGAATTCTACTGTAGTACCTTGAGGGTCATCATCATTATCGGTGATTCCTCTCGCGCCTGTTAACAACTTACATTATTGGCTGGTAATCAGGCGATGTGTTTCCATGCTCGACTCCAGAACATCTTTCACATGGATCGACTTGTACTCCGAGTGAAGATTGAATGAATTTGAAGACCCCAGATTTAGTTTCATCCATCTGGGCTATGATATATTTAGGAATATGAAAACATCAAATGTACATCATTGCCGAACAGATGATCATCCAAATCAAAGGATGATGACTCTGTCCGAATCATCAGTCTGCTACACAGACAATTGTCTGTCCTATGTACATGAAAATGCATTTATAAAGCTGAGCATGGGAATGCCCGCCACAGCTAGATCATGAAAAATATTATGAAGATAATGTATTGTATTGTATCTTATTACAGGTCACCTTCCAGCTCGAAAAAGCTTCGGATCCTCATGGTAAAGCATTTCACCCGACATCAAAAGATTAACGACCTCATGCTTTAGGGGGCAACTGTTATAGAAATTTTTGGGCGCTGCAACCCCAATCATACATGTCCATAAACCAAGGGATTCTAAGTCCCTAAAAGTGTTGCTTCACACCCTAAAGGAACAAGGTCAGCTGATTACATAATCTCCCAGAAGTTCTCCATATAAAACTGCTCAGAACTAGTCAAAACTGGACCATACAGACTGCCCAGTGCAGAGGGTGCGATGGGTGAGAGAAGACAAATGGCAGAGACAGTTTGCAAGGTGGATAATCATGGAATCTTCCAAAAACTTCTCTTGTGACACTTGCCTCTCTGAATTTGCCCAGGGATGAGTAAGAGATCATCAATATCCAAGTGGAATCAAGAACTATCAGAGAGAGGAAACTAATCAAAATCCCAGAAGCTGACTCACCCCCCTGCAAATCATCTATATATGGTCCCTCATCACAAAGATCTAGAGGCCTGGAAACCTTGTGTCTTGTAAGGACAGTGCGTTTGGTTTCCTGCAGTGCAACATCATAGTGTGGTTGATCTAAGCTTTTCATGAGGGAAATAAGGCTTTATGCTGAGAGCGATGACGGCCTGGGTCAGAACAATTGGTTGTAATCCCTCTTTGCTATTCTTGATATTAATAAAGTTATTCAATTTTTCCTCCACATTCTTGTATGTTTGATGATATATGCATTTGTGTGGTCAATATATATCTGGTCCTATATTGTTTATGATTGTAGATCTCTGTTCTTCGACAGTATTATGCTGCTTTGATCCCACAGGTGCTCTTTGAAGTTGGGTAGACGAAGGAGGAGCGGCAAAGATCTATCAGAAGGGAGAGGAACCAAGCAAGCCACTAAACACAAGATTGAGGTTGGTGTCCTTTGTTCCTCTCTTATCTACTTCTCATAAAGGAAAGCAAAAGTAGTTTTAGTTTGTTTGTTTCTAAGATAGCTACCAGTCTTAGTGGGACTAGCAGCTCCAAGTGGACACTAGATTTCCCGATAACACATACCCACTTGTAGATCTTCTGTGATCTAGATCTCCAACCCAATTTGCATAAAATAAGCCATGAATGTCCAAAATAATGTCCAATCCTGGTCTTCCTTGGTAGAAAAAACCATAATCACTAGTGCCATGCAAATACCTAAAAACCCACTTCATTGATGTCCAATGCTCCTTCCTTGGTTCTGACATAAACCTGCTCAATACTCTCACTACATGTGTAATTTCTGGTCTAGTATATACCATTGCATACATCAGACTACTGACTGCACTTGCATATGGAACACGAGACATGTCCTCTTTCTCTTCTTGTGTCTTGGGACATTGCTCAACAGATAACTTTACAGCTACAGGAATAGGAACCTTCATTGATTTACTATGCTACATATTAAACCTCTGTAGTATTGTCTTGACATACTTCCTATGGTTTAACCAGAGCTTCCTCTTTACCCGATCTTGTTTAATTTCCATGCCTGAAATATAGCTTGCAACACCAAGATATTTCGTGTCGAATTTGAGGACAATTGGGTCTTCAAATCCTGGATAATTTCTTTGTCATTTCCAACCAACAACATATCATCCACATACAAGACCAGATAAATGACACGGTCACCAATTAATTTAAAATATATGTAGCGATCTGCTTTGCTTATGGTGAAGCCAAGTCCCCGTATAAATGTATCAAGTTTTCGATACCACATCCTTGGTGACTGTTTTAACCCATACAAAGACTTTTTTAACTTGCATACTAGTTCTTTCTTACCCTTCACCACAAAGCCTTCAGGTTGCTTCATGTAGATCTCTTCTTCCAAATCCCCGTGAAGAAATGTTGTCTTCACATCCATCTATTCTACCTCAAAATCAAAAGTAGCAAAAATAGATAAAAGTAATCTAATAGAAGCTACCTTGGTAACAGGACAAAAAATATCACCAAAATCAATTCTCGAATCTTGGGAATAACCTTTTGTTACCAACCGAGCTTTGTATTTCTCCACCTTTCCTTCTGAATTCATCTTCTTCTTGAACACCCATTTGCTGCCAACGGGTTTCATTCTAGCCGACAACTCAACCAGATCCCAAGCCTCATTTTTGTACAAAAATGCCATTTCATCAACCATGGCCTCTTTCTAGAGTTTTACATCCTCTGAATCTACTGTTTCCTTCACAGTTTTGGGATTATCATTAGTAATAGATAAAGTAAAATTTGAACAAAAAGCAGATGGACTATACCTTTCTAGCTACCTTCTTTCTCGAACTGATCTTCTTACAATCGGAGTTTGTGGCTCTTCATATTTTGATTCCTCTTCTGTTATAGAGTCTGATTCTTCCTCCTTTACACAAACTCTATCCTTTGGTAGGACTTCATGTTTAATAACATATTTCACCTCTCTAAACACCACATCTCGACTATACACAACCTTACTTTTCAGTGGGTTCTAAAGCTTATAACCTTTTAAACCATCCTTATACCCAATAAAGATGCATTTTTCAGATTTACTATCTAACTTTGTTCTTTTTTCCTTCGGAACATGTACATATGCATCACATCCAAATACCCTCAGATGAGAAAGAGAAGGTTCCTTACCAGTCCATACCTTTTGTGTAGTTTTATCCTCCAATGCATGAAGGTGATATGTTGACCAAGTAAAATGTAGTCTCCACCACCTCTGCCAAGAATTCTTGTCCTAACCCGACACCACTGAGCATGCTTCTTGCCCTTTCCATCAACATATTGTTCATTCTTTCTGCAAATCCATTTTTCTCAGGTGTGTATGGAGTAGTCTTCTACCATGCTATACCACATTTCTTACAGAACTCTTCAAATTCCATCTTGCAAAACTTTCCACTGTTATCCCTCCTCAACACCTTTATCTTCTTCTCTGTCTGGTTTTCCACCAGATCCTTAAATTTTTTAAACCTATCAAAGACATCAGACTTCTTCTTAAGGAAATATATCCATGAATTCCTTGAGAAGTCATCTATAACTGATACATAGTACACAAACTTACCCAATTATGGAACTGAAACAGGTCCAAACACATCACTGTGCACAAGCTCTAATATTTGTTTCATCCTCTTACCAACAAAGGGGAAATTCACCGATTCTGCTTCCCATATACACAATTTTCACAGAAATCAAAATCCATATAGCTATTAGACATACCTTCTACCATACCTTTACCATGAAGTATTTGAAGGCCCTTCTCTCCAATATGTCCAAGCCTTTGATGCCATTGCATGCTATTTTTTCTAGAGACCACTAGATTTTCTGCTCCACTTTTAGGAACCACAAAAATGTTGCACCCATCAATAATAGTGCTACCTTGCAGCTTGTACAAATTTCCAATCCTAACACCCCACATCAATACCAGTGCTCCCCAAACCATCTTGTAGGTATCTTTCTCGAACACTATTTTACACCTGCATCATCCAAATTGCTTATAGAAATCGGATTTTTGGCGAATGTAGGAATATGCAAAACACCTAAAAGTGTTCTAATCCTTCCACCTTGCAACTTCAACTTGAATTTTTCATGACCAATGATTCTAGCCTTCCTGTCATCCCCTAAGAAGACATCACCACCATAATATTTCTCATACTTGCAAAACCACTCTTTATGGGTGTGAAGTGAAAGGATGCACCTGAGTCAATCAACCATGCCTCATGATCTACATGTGTACTTGAAGAAGAAGCCAAGTACACATCCCCACCTTCATCTAAGGTGGTTTTCGCCTCTGTAGAAGGAGCATCATTAGATCCCTTTCCTTTCTCAGGAGCTTTAGATTTACAGTCCATTTTGTAGTTCACTTCCTTTCTGCATTTCCAGCATACCTTCACAAGTTTTCCTAGAGATTTAGATCTCCCTCTAGATTTAGATCTCCCACTAGAGGAATTATTTTTGTTTCTATTCTAGGACCCTCCTCATATAGACAAGGTACCACCACTCTGGTTCTCCATATTTTTCCATCTCATCTCCTCTATTAGCAAGGATGAGACCATTTCATCAAATTGTAAGGCATTTTCATTGCTACCTATTGCAACAATCAGACTATCCCACGAATCTAGTAGAGAATACAACAAACTGATGCACTTATCTTCATCTAGAATTTTAATATCAACAGATAATAATTGGCTTACCACAATATTAAATGCGTTTAGATGCTCTGTCATTGAGTATCCATCTTTCATCCTCAGGTTATACAACTTTTTTTGTAGCAACAATTTATTCACCAAAGACTTAGATTGGTACAAAGTCCCTAACTTGTCCCACAAAGCCTTTGCCGTAGCTTCCCCTGATACATTCAACAATAATGAATCTGAGACACATAATCATGTTGTATTTTTTGCCTTTCGATCCAACTTCTTCCGGTCTTCATCAAACATTGACGTTGGTTTACTACCCGGATATACTTTGATCCACTGATATTTATCCACCAACAGATCCTCCATCATGAGTTTCCACAACTCAAAACTCTGACCATTAAATTTCTCGATCTCTATCTTTCCACTACTCGCCATCTTCTTTCACCACAAGAATCGATCCCACTGATCTCCCACAGGTCTGAGCAAAACCCCTTGGTAGCAAAGGCGTCCCCTTCAAGCCAAAATATCTCCGATACCAAATGTAGGTTTTTACCCCATACGAAAATTACCTACATATGGATTCTAAAAATAGAAAATAAACAATGGTGAGAGCATAATCAATAAAACAAATATACATAGAGATTTTCCCCTAGATCCCAAAACCGGGACTACCAGATTCTTTTTTTCATTATGTTACTTTCAATATTACAATACATATATATACATGCCGAAGAATCCATAAACCCTAATCCATTAACCCTAGATTAGAACATAACAGTAGCTCCCTTGACCAGATCTACAAAATACCATGGATCGAAAACCATTGTGCCCAAAACCATGTGTGAAATCCATGAAAAAAACATAGGGTTCATGAGACAATGATTTCAAGCTCAATATCCCTGCATTCCTTGGATTTCATCCCACATTCAATTTGGACTACCTTCAACCATACTTTCCACCATTGTTGGACACTTTAGACATTGCTGAATAATTGACACTAACAAAGCTCAACCCAGATTCCATTGAAAAAGTGATAGATGATTGGATGGAAAAATAGATCAATAACACTAGAAAATAGAGGATCCAACTATATTGATTTGTTAAAGCTGACCAACTCTTGCACCAGGGCAAGTGGCTCACCTAGGACCAAGTTCAACAAAAATATCCCCATCTCATGGAGGCACTCAAAGCAATGGGGACCATTGTTTCATAAGGAGGGAGGACTAATTAAGGTGAATATTGGTGGGGACCCACCTATTCCTCTTCAATCCCTAGCACTATTTTTTTTTCATTTCCCTTAATTGTAGCAAAATTTACTATTTTTGGCAGTTTTTTTGAGTCATGAACTTCCAAAGGCATTTTCAGGCCCTAACAAACATTTTTTTGGAAAATGGGTTAACTCATAATTTATTGTAGGGGTTTTCAATTGAAATTTTAGTTCCTCGAATATATATTTCTAGTGAGGTATCATATGCAACAAACAAAGTTCGTATGCCAATGTTAAGACCCAAGGAAGTTGGTGTTCCAACTAACCCCAACAGCACCCACGAACTTTTGACGCTTCATCTCCTAGGGTTAGGTTTTTGGATGCTTTGGGTTTTAACTTGTTTTTCAATAATAAAAATTCCTACAAGCCACATTGTAACTCAATTTAGAGGCATTTCGCTGCCACATCTATAATAAGAGATAAGCTAGCATTGCTTGAGCTAGTTTATTTCCAATTTGTATGTAAACTATTTTCAATATTTTTTTTATCGATGAATTGAAGTTCAATTTTTATTGTATCTCTATGTTTATATTTAATTCTGTATTTCATTTTGTTCCTCCATAAATCTGGATTAGTGGTATCAGAGCGGTCTTCTCTTTCTCTTTTTTTTCTTGCATGTCTCCAACAAGGCCAGGGTATAAGGAGTTAGGGCTTGAATTGGTTGAACCTTTGCAAGAATTTCCTCACCAACACCAACGACCTACCATGGTGGAATAAAATAAAGATAAGGGAGTAGGAGATCCTTTCAAAATATTGCTCAAAGAATTTCTCAAATAAAAAAGGAATGAGATGATGGAATTTTTTTCCCAATTTTTTTCAGCAAATTACCACAAGCGACACATCTTCATCCAACGACCACACTGGAGGCACCACTCCCTTTAAGCTACAATTCAAATTTGATATTCTGATGTTTGAAGGTCAGATAGGTGCAAATGATGTAGATAAATTGTTAAATATGTTGGAAGGATATTTTTTGGTTCATGATTTTGAGAATAGGGGAAAGATTAATTTTTCACTCCTCAAATTTGCCCCCCATGTCAACGAATGGTGGGAGACATACTATGAGTAGAGGGATGAGAGGGAGCCCTAACTATTTTTAGCCACACCCATTTGGAATTATTTTTGAGATGCCATCAAGAAATAATACTACTCTGTCAGTAATTATGAAGATAAGTACATAAAGTGGACCCCCATGTGGTAGAGAAGGGACCAAGACGTACCAGATTTCACAAATATTTTCCATACCCTTTGTACGATGTTGGGTATTAAGGTTTATGAGAAACATCTATTACTGAAGTACCACCATTATCTACACAAATACATCTAGGATGAGATGGAGGTCCTAGTCTCCTTGCTTGGGGTCGCCTATTAGTACACTGTCAAGATTGAGTTGAAATTGAAACAAAAGAAGATAGACTTTGGACATGTGAATCTAAAGCAAGGGAAAGGCACCCCAAAACAACACAAAAAATGAAAAATTCAAGGTAGGGTGACTAGGACAATCCTCAGAAGCCACAAGCAAAGAAAAACACCTCTAAGAAAAAAAAGGACCCAAGAAGGTAGTGTGATTTCCATAAGAGTCCCACTCACAACACAAGTGAGTGTCGACCCAAGTAGCCACTGGGGACTGAGCTAAAAGGCTTCAAAGTCAAAATGAAGAATATCATTGATGTGGATACCAATGACACCATTTCCATCACTAGGACCCAAAATATTGAGCCTAAATATCTAGAGGAAGGGTAGCATCACTTCTATGCACAAAAGTGGCTAAAGGTGTCTCTAATGTAGTTCATCATTGACAACAAAAGAAAAAAATATCATCTTAGTAGAGGGTGTTAAGCAGGTGGTCCTATCAACCATACCACACCCGCAACCATAAACCATCGGGTGGATCCACCGTTGATGAGATCTTCGTGTCAGTGAACAGTGTCGTCTTCCCTACACCATAAAACCATTCACATATGAGGTACTATGAGATGTTTCTCCTATTGAAGTTTGTGATGTTTTATTAGGCCAACCATACTTGTGGAAGAATAATTATCTATATGTGTTGAGGGTTTACACTATTATTATTACTTTGTGTACTACGTTATTCCAGATACCAAAGGTATCCTTGCTTTCTGCCATCTCTTTGATCTTTGCTAAGAAATGCAATAAGATGATCTCTGAGACCGATATTTTTTTCTTTCTTGTTTAGTCATTATTAAAGTAAGAGGGAGACCATAACCACATAAATGGGCCCCATGAAGGGTGCCATCGTGCAATAGAAGAAGGTGGATAAGGTCATGGAAAAATATAGGGACATCTTCTCCTCACCCATAGTAGTACCTTCACACTATCAGGTCAAGCATTCTATCAGCCTGAACCCATAGCACCTCTGCACAATGGGATAATATACCACCAATTCAGTCTAGAAAATGAGAAAATCAAGTGATATATCTAAGAGTTACTACAAAAAGGGCACATCTGATCAAGTTCCTCACCTTTTGGGAGCCTGATTGTACTTGTATAAAAGAAGGACGGGACCTTGAGACTCTACGTTGATTATCGGACACTATATAAAATTATTGTTAGGAAAATGTATCAAATCCCATATATTCATGACATTCTTGACCAGATCAAAGGGGCCACGTATTTTAGCAATATCGATTTAATTTTTGGTTATCATTAGGTTCCAATTGAACCCACAGATGTATGGAAGACCGCCTTCAAATCCAAGGAGGTAATTTTTGAGTGGTTGGTCATGCCTTTCAGGTTGACAAATTCCACTACAACTATTATCAGGCTGGTGGACGACATCTTGTATCCCTTTACCAACTTTTTCATTGTAATATATTTAGAAAAGTTCCTCATCTTGAGCAAGAGTTGGGAAGATCACTTCTAATGCATTTGACAAGTCTTTCAAACCCTGTGGTAGCACAAAATATGTGCCAACTTGGAGAAACTCACATTTGGCATTATACATGTCAAATAAATGGGTTACATCATTGATGAGAAAGGTGTGCATGTGGATCTAGCTAAGATCCAAGTCATTCAAGATTGGCTAGCCCCAACCACTCTAACAGAGGTTCATAGTTTTTTATGCCTTGCCAATTTTTATCAAAGTTTCATGTTGGGATTCTCTCATATCACTTGGCCTTTGAGTCAATTTACCTAGGGGAAAGTGACAATTTTTTTTTTATGGTATGAGTCCCAACAAAAGGAATTTATTGAGCTAAATCACCCCTCTACTCTGCACGAATACTCACATTGTCAGGCCTGCAACAATTATTTGAAATTGAGACATATGCCTTTGACTATGCTATTAGTGAATTTCTAACCCAACAAGGACATCCAATGGCCTATCACAATGAGACACTTTCCAAAACATTTCTAAAATACATCAGCTATGATAAGGAGATGTATTCCATCATGCAAACTTGTTAGCAATGGAAACAATACATTATGGGGAAGGAGACAATCATCCACATAGATCACTAACCCCTATAGTTTATACAAAACCATGGGAAGTTGCAGAATGAAGGCCATCAAAAGTAGTCCACATATCTGCAAAAATTCATTGTAATGTCAAATACAAGAAGGGCAACACTAATCATGTTGCATATTGCCTCAATCATCCACTTGTTGGAGCAATGACCATTGCTCTCAACTCTTGTGGTCATGATACCTCTGGATGCATTCAACTATATAAAACTGACCTAGATTTCACCACCACATACTAGATGGTAGTGGATGGAAAGAAAGTTCCAGACTTCCACTTCTATAATGCATTATTATTTTGCTTGGGCCACCTTTGTGTTCCTACAAGTGAGTATGCCAAGCTGGTTTTGGAGGCGCACTATAATTGGGTCGTAGGACACTTTAGGGTGGAGAAAAATGTGGCCATACTATAAAATTATTTTTATTGGGAAAATAGTCAACATGATGTTGGGAAATACATTAGATATTGCACTGCTTTTGTCATCCCCACGCCAACTATTAAGAAGCAAGGCTTCTATACTCCTCTACCTACTCCTAACCAACCTTGGGAATCCATCTCCATGGACTATATTGTTGGCCTTCCTTCTACCAAGCATGGAAATGAGTGTGTATTTTTGGTCATCGAAAATTTTTCTATGATGGCCATATTGGCTTCTTAGAAGAAGAGTATCACAACAGAGGCCACTACCAGACTCTTCTTTGAACGAGTGTCAGTACATTTTGGGATCCCACAGAACATTATATCAGATCAGGATAGTAGGTACCTAAACATATTTTGGTCAAGACTTTGGTCATCGTTGGATTCCACTTTCAACAAGTTGAATGCATTCCACCCCCAGACTGATGAATAGATAGAGGTCATCAACAAGATAATTGTGCAGATACTATGCATGTAAGACTCTAAGAATCCACGAACATGGGATGAGATTCTTCCCTATGTGCAACACAACTATAATAGAGCTCTCCATAGCTTGACTGTCCATAAACCCTTTGAAGTGGACCTAAGATTTCATCCATTATATCCCCGTGATGTTGCACTGACTTTTGGAATTACAAATGAATAATATGCCCATGTTTAGTCTGAAGCTGATAAAGCCACCAGGTTTATTAACTACATTCAACACATCCACTAGTAGGTTCATGACATCTTGGAGAAATCCAGTTCCAAATGCAAACAACAACATGATCAACATCGGGTGCTCCATAAGTTTCAGGTGGGAAATAATGTTCAGTTACATCTGCAGAAAGAACACCTCACTGGATCTCGTCATAAGCTTCAACCACTCCGATATAGGCCTTACACCATCACAAAGGATGTGGGAGATAATGCTTTCAAGCTCGGTATCCCACTATTCCTTGACTTGCACCTTGTATTCAATATGGTCCACCTTCGACCATATTTTCTACCAATGTTGGATACATCAGACATTATCAATGAGTGGACACCAAGAAAGCTCAACCTAGGCTGCAATAAATAGGCCACAATTGATCATATCATGGACACATAGATCAAGAACACTCGCAAATAGAGTATCCAAATTTATCAACTTGTAAAATTTGGCCAACTCTTGCACAAGGGGAATTGGCTCACTAGGAACCATCTTTAATAGAAATTTCCCATCTCATGGAGGTGCTCATCATAATGGGGACCATTACTTCCTTAGGAGGGAGTAATGATTTAGGTGAATATTGGTGTCCACCCACCCATTCTAATTGGACCCCCAAAACTATTACTTTCAGTTTCCTTAACTATAGCAAGATTTACTATTTTTGGCAGTTTTGTGGGTCTTGAACTTCTGAAGCCATTTTTAGGCCCTAAACAACATTTTCATGGAAAACAGGCAAAATAATGGCCCATGGTATGGGTTTTTAGTCCAAATTTGTATTCCCTGGATAGGTATTTCTAACAATTTATTGTATGTGTCAAACAAAGATCGAAGTTAAAAGTTATGACCCCTGGAAATTGTTGTACCAACTAACAACAACGGGGCCAAAAAAGTTTTGGCTCTTCATCTCTTGGGGTTAATTTTTTAGATGTTTGGAGCTTTCCCTTGTTTCTCAATAATTAAAAGGAATGTGAGCCTCATTTTAACATAATTCATAGGCATGCAACCGCCACATCTTGATCTGAATTGGATCATTATATTGTTTGTGATCCATCTCGATGAATCTGTTCACTTCCTGTCATAACAAGTCAAACTAGCATATTTGACCAAATCAACATGTATAAAATATCACATCAGGTTAGCTCAAAATATAACCATCAAAATCCTAACTCACATGCATAATAAAATATCACTAAAACATTGATACTTATCCTTTAATCAATCCTTAGCTTCCACCTTTGTTCTTATGCTATACGCACCTCATATTGGTTGCCACACTCGATAAACACCGAGTGCCTTCTCCTCAACCATGTGAACAACAAAACACATTACATGCGCCTATGCCCGATGTACGACATAACACAATACACACATGCACCCACAACCAATGTACAATATAAGGCAATACGTTTGCACACAACGTGCACAGTGTCAAAATGCACACATATACTTGATATACAACTAAACACATACATATATACCCGATATGAAATGCCACATAATGCATGTACCTAAATCTAACGTACAACACAACAAAATACATGTACTACACAAAGTACAACACAACAAGTACACATGTAATGATACCACGACTATACAATGCACACATAGTACTGCATGCCCGCAACACAACATATATGACCTGCACATAATACCACACGTACACTAGTACTAAATATAGAACATGTACACAATTACACTGCACCACCTGCACAATGTGTTCACAACATCACATGTACACGGCGCCACCTACACAACCTGTAGACAACGCCATATGTACACTGCACCACTGTACAACGTGTACACAATACCACATGTACACAATACCACACACACGACATGTATGCAACACATTATGTACACATCGCCACATGCATGCCATGTACACATCAACACCTTCACACAACGACACTTTTACAACATGTACACAACACCACATGCATGCAGCACCCCTTGTACAATCATGCACACCACACCATATGTACATAGTATCAATGTACAACATGCACGCAACACCAATTTTACATAGCACTGCATATCCAACATATACATAACATCATTTGTGCACAACACTGCATACCCAATAGGTGCACAACACCATATGCACACAACATCTGATATCCATCATGCACACAATACAATATGTACACAACACCATATATAAAACATGTACATAGCACCATCTATGCAACATTCATACAACATTATCTGTACTAACACCCTGTACATAATATTGCATAAACAACATGTACACACACTACATATGGACAATACTGCATGTGCACAATCATCACAGATGCAACATGTACAACATGTACGACATATGCACAACAAGAATACCACACATCTGAAACCACACTACCTCTACCAAGTAGCCTTGCTTCTAGTGTCTTATCCATGCTTATCCAAGCATGCCACAAATCACATTGATTTCACTTTGCTGATGTATCCCGTGATATAACAGGTCCATAAAATAAACATTGTATGATTACATAATATAAACTCATAACTACATGATATTGATCTCATATATTTGTCATGACTATTGTTCCACTTGATTCCTCATAAACCATGAACCTCTTCATACCATTCTCCTGCATAAGCAATCACTCCTCCACAAGAATGATCCATGACAACCTTCTCGAACAGTGAAATAGATACATGGATAAATAGATACATATATATAAATGTCAACATAGAATAATAATGATCTAGTTAGTCAAGGACATACATACATACATATGTACATATAAATATTAGCATAAAATAATCATGATCCATGATAACCATGTCAGACATGACATACATACATACATATAAACATCAACATAATCATGATCATTACATAATTACTAGATAACATAAAGTCCAGGTTAAGATAACTTCCTTATTTGTGCATGACATGCACAACATTGATAACAATCATTCCCAACATAGCCAAGGAATCTGACACCTCTTATCCATTTATTTTATCTTTTTTGGTTACCTTTCACATTTCTGTACTGCCACCGTCCATTTACAAAAATGAACCCAACTAGTCCAACCGATTGTCATAGCCTTACCTTCCAATGCACTTACTCATGCATAGAGCTTCATCTGAATCTTACATTACCTCTCAAGTACCACACAACTCTCTCGAGCTCCATCAACTTTCCTCTTTCCCAACCAATTCCCAAGACTCGAAACATAAAATGCAAGGAAAGAAAAAAAAACAAGAGGAAGATCACGAAAAACAATGACAACAATATGAAACTACAACCAAAATATCAAGGCCTTGCATTAGACATAAACACAATTGAAAATAAAGCTCAAAAAATCCTAAAATACCAAAAGCACAAGACTAGGAACAAACACCATGACTCAATCCCCATGGTTCCTAAGGGAATCTCAACCCAAGCCTTCTTCAAGATTTAATGGAAACCTATCTTGTCATGCAACTCCCTGCATTTTATGGCCATAAATGCATAATGTTAATGCATAAATAAACATAACAACATACTATTTACCTTACCTTGTTGTGCCAAGCACACTACCATGCAACTAAGCACATCCATGCCATCTCTCAAGGGACTCTAATCCTTTGACAGCTCCACCTGTAACAAAAAACTAGCTAATATACCTTTCAAGTACACGTTCATGAATATAGCATGTATCCACATAATGTCAAACAAGATTAAGGTTAAGAAAACTTCTTGTAGGCAAAACACTCATTCGTTTGTAATTAGGGTTTCCAAACATAGCCAAAGGAATTCTTGCCCAATTCCTTTCTTTGACCTTTTCCTTGCCGCAATTGAGTGTTACTATGCATTGTCACATCACTCAACTATTAGTGATATAAGCACATCAACTATTACCCTATCAGGCTAATACCCACATGCTTCCTACAACTGCTCACACATTTCGACCACATGTTCCAAATATCAAGGCAATAGTATCTATCAATTTGAAATCAACATTTAACAAGACTAACAATCATGTCATAATCCATAGTCAACTCATAGTCATTATACCTAATGCTACAACTATCACCTACTACACTCAAGTACCTATCAACTGTCTAAACACCTATGTGTTAGTAAAATCATTATAAAACAAAATCATTTGAACAAATACTCATATTATGCAATTCATAAAACATTCAACCAACTTGCAACATACCATGTTAAATAAATTAACTAGACGACATAATCAAATAGTCAAGTACCAAATATACGACATAAGCAAACTCGTACCTTACTGTGTCTTAGGGGAGGCTATATTGTCTACACAATCAATCTAGTTAGCATGATATAACTTCTCAACACATCATATTAACATAAATAAGATCATGCTATCCATAACAATCACTAACTAACATGTTCACATCCTAACTCATATAAAATCATCATTTATGCATAGGAATCACATATGTATGATCAATCTATATTAGTATGACACCATATCACAAATATGTCAGCTCATACCTGAATATCGCAAACCATAACCATCTGCATAGGTCAAACCAAATTAGGACAATGCATATAAAATCAAGATATTCAATGCAATTAACATAACCATCACGCATATGATAAATCCAAATTACAACATCAAGATCTCAATGAAATAAACCTAATCATCAAGTTAACTAACCTAAGACAACAATAGAAACACATACCATCATAGGTTACTATCATTCATGACTATTCGACACATGTGCATATAACTACACTAATCAACCAATATCTATCATGAATGTAACCATAACATTAAAAGACAATTACATAAACCTAATGCATATAAAAATCCTTGACTTACATGCCTACATGCCTAACATACAATACCTATATGACGATCTGCTCTTACCCCAAAGTCCAATGCTGCAACCTCATTATGATGATTTGCCTCTCCTGCTCTATTTCAACCAACACATTAGCATCATAACATACCAATATCACCCCGATGACCTAAATTGCATACCATGACTTCACAAGGCATGTTTGACCTACTATTCATGCATACTATAAACAAGGCCATACATACATAATGAATGCATATATACATATAACACATGAGTACCAAACCATATACACATCATTCTAGCTAGAGTCCAGTTGTCAATGCATGATATCGACTACACAAACCATGACCTCATGCATGAAAACAACCATTAATCCATTGTATGCATTGCAACATGCAACCATCAACATGTATAAGCAATGCCTAATCAACTATGCATACACATACATGCACGTAGTCGAGCATAAGCGATCGATTCTTGTAATCAACCTACAAGAATTATACATTTAATCCAAAATATTAAAGAATGTAACCTAACATACAAGGATGTAATCAAGAGAAATATAACAACATATAAGAGGCATATAAAAATATGTAATTAGTCATATACTCATGATGATGCATTCCACAAAATCAACATCAAATTCCTGAAGACAACCTTACTACAACCGTGATCAACATTATGCAATGCAACAAGCACATGGAATGCAAGTGCAAGGAACACAAATGCAACTGACATTCACGCTTGAACAACACACACCACCCATCCGGTTCAAGAGTTGAACCACACTTTGTAACACCCTCCTCCCACATCTACCTAGGTAACTAGTCAACCGGGGTAAATATGTGACGAGAGGCTACTATGATAGGATTCAACCTCCTATATGACCTTAAGGAAGTGGAATCGAGATAATCATAACATGCAAACATCCAGCATCAGCTTAAGGACCCATAGGAACCAACCACGCACTTCAGAAAACTTGCCCTTTGGTCCTACTGAAGTTTTGACCAACTTAGGATAGAGTAACACACCCTAGAAATAACCCAGGAGAGTTAAATACTCTCCATCCCCCAGCCAAATTCGTTAGTTTCTAGGCTAATGTTATGTTTTTCCAACATCCCTGGATTTGAGCCACTTTTTTAGGCTCAGATCCCAGGACATTGCTAAGATTGGAATGATAACTTAAAACCAATAAAAGCATAGGGAAACAATGATGCAAAATCAATAAGCTAAAGAAGACCATATCCAGACCCCTACTAACCATGACAAGAATTTCGTCAAACATGTCATCAACATTTAACCTATAGGTGTAAACAACAGAATTAAGTGTATGGATCTCATACTTATATGAGAATCACCATGAATCATTGTTTCCTCATGTCATTTGTTGCCTTATCATTTATTAGGTGATAGATACATTATCCATTCATATACAAGTAAAAAAATGCTGAGATAAATACATAGCTTTTGCCACTATATATATATATATGACCGACATAATAGGAACAAAATTACAATAAACATATCAGCCATCAAAATCCACATATACATCACTATACTACACATGAAAACCAAGGGAATGAATTTCTCATTAATGAATGAAATGAACCTACCGGAGATGGGACTACCACATTCCACTCGACCATAGGTTAGCTGAGCCAAGTCCCTCTTCAGCCATTGACCCCCATGCCATATTCCAAGCATGAATTTGGGACTCATAGAACTTACAAGAAAAACACCAATCAACATGGATGCCATCGAATTTCTCTGCCTACACCAAGAGGAATTTGAGTGCCTCCTAGTCTCTCAGCATTTACCATGCATACATAGTCTGATCTAGGGATCACTAGGCCCTACACTGGCACACACTCTCTAGGATTTACCGTGCATTCCATCCTGGAACCACTAGGCCCAATGAAGAGAATATCCACTTCTTGGCTTTATCATATATCCTGCCATTCACCGAAAAGAATTCCTAGGCTTAACGAGGCACACAATCTAGCTTACCTCCACCCACAGTCTAGTCCAGGGGTTACTAGGTCAATGGAAACTTTGTGATTGTCAGTTCGGTTCAGGGACCACTACACCATGTGTTTGTCAATTTAGAGATCCACCCCACTCAACTTCGAATCCAATACAACCATCCCACATAAACCTAATGAGAGAACCCATCTCATCAAACCTATTAGGAAATGGAAAGGCTAGGTTGAAAATATTGTCACACCTGGAAAAACCCATGCCATGGTAGAAAAGAAACACATGTAATCCCATGCATGCCAAATCTAGCAAGGTAAATACACATGCAAGTCTATATCTACAATTAAGCATGTTGTAGCTGCTTGATCATGCCTTAATGTGCTCAATCTTTGCTTCCTCTTGCCTTCTTTTCCTTTCTTGCTCCAATGCCAAAGTACTCCAAGAAAACTCTAAGTGTCCAAAGGTATGAGAGAGAGAGAGAATAATGTGAGAGCTCCATAACTCAACTAATAAATCCTTTGCTGACCAAGCTTGCCAACTGATCCTCAAAAGCCTTTTATTAATGAGGCCTCTATTTTCTTCATTTTCCTCCTCACATGCAACCTATGACCTTTCATCTTCCTTTACTTCTAATTTCCATTATTTTTATAAATAATTGTGCCAAAAATGTCATCTTGCCTTTCCAAAACCTTAGCCATTGCCTTTGCCAATTTTACTTAGCCATAAACAACCAAATGAACACCCACTAGGATGTTTTGTCCAACATTCAGCTTGGAGTACGTGTCCCATCAACCATGGTCTTATATATTTTGACATGGAATTTTCACTAGGGTTGTTACATTGTCTTAGCGTTTGGTCAACTCGAAGGGTTGGTTGGCTCTTGAAGGTTTTGTAGCATGTGTGGAAGGTTAGAATGGTTTTTTATTACTAATCACACTTCTTTGTTTAAAATTTGCTCCTACATGGACACAATAGACTGGGATGATCATACACAAATTAAATTTTCAAAATAATAGTTGGATAGATGTGTACTGACAATGAATTGACGTGATCAAAATCAAAGACATTTATTTTAGACTCAATGTTGATGATCATCCTTGCCTAAAAGACACACAATATATATTTCAATATGATCCTATCATTTATTATGAAGAATTTCTTAAGTGATTTGAGTGTCACATCACATTCAATGGAAGATCTTTCCTTCGAAAGAAGGCATGAAGATATATATGTCAATATAAGGCACCATGGGATCTATGTGATGAGTCTAAACTTTATATTGATTAAAATAGAGAAAATAAATATAAACCAAGTTGAAATGATGACGAATTGAATACACACAATTGTGAAGCATTGATGATGTGGAGGGATAATATAGATTGGAAACATATGCTATCAAAACACGTTGTCATTAATTACATATCAAAATATGCTACAAAATATGAAAAAGGATTAGAAAATTTTCATGATATGTTAATGTGTGTCTCTTCTATTCAAAATACGAATGAGTCACGAACCCATGTATACAATATTTTATTGAGTGAAACCATTGTTGAGAGGGATATAGGTGCATAAGAGGCAATTCATTTGCTTCTACTGTTCCCTCTTTCAAAATGAAGCCATTGGTTTGTGGTTCTAAATGTTGGTATGAAGGTTTTGAAACAAGTACATGTACATACATATAATGTCAACAATGATAATTCCCTTATTGATGCATACAAGAAGAGAAATATTGATATTAAACACCTTCCATTGATGGATGCCACAAAATCATGGTCATATGAAAAATATCGACGTGGGAAGAAATTATTATAACGGAAGAATGTAGTTATTGCACATGTGTTCCCTTGGCTTATCTCAATTCCCAATCGAGAAAATGACAATTTCGTTAAATTTTTCTAGTCTGAGTTGGTATTATACAAGACCTTTTGTGGTTCTCGCAAAGATATAGGTCAAACAAATGATGAGATAATGCATAATTGGGTAATCTTTCGATACCAACCATGACATGTTGACCACAATCTATTCCCTCTAGTTCATCCATATGAATCTAACGAAGAAGAAGTTGAAAATCCACCCGTAGATTCCAGAGAGAATGAATGAGTGATTGTTTGTGGATTGTATATGAGTACATATATAGTTTATAATGAGTTCAAAATGTTGGGACATAGATATAAAACAATTTTTGTTGATGAAGTCACCTCTAATTGTGCTAATCATTTCCTATTTGAAAAGAGAAAGTGGAATTCGCTTTCCACTAGCAAGCATGAAAATTCTTACTCCTTTGAGAGTTTGGGTGGTAATAAAAGAAAACATATAATATTATCCATCACCATTGTAGGTTAGAGTTTGATCCATTGCCCATAATAATCCAAGGAATTGCATGTACAAGAGAGTATAATTTGATCACAGCTATTAAAAATGCACTTCAAACTGAGTCCTTTCCTAGGAAGAGTTCATTAGTTATTTTAGCTCCTACGAGGTTTGCAACTCATTCCAAACTTCAAATTCCAATCAAATACATAAACCTCTAAAAGGAAAAGGTTTACTTACATTCTAGGAAGAGATGAAGCATGTGAAATATATTCTCATAGAGAAAATGAGTTTAATTAGAAGAAATCTATTAATAAACATTGATTTGAAAATTTGGCAAACTTTAAGGCCCAAATCCCATGACACTGCCCATATTGAAATGATAGCTTAAAACCAATAAAAGTACAGGGAAAAAATTATGCAAAAGCAATAAGCTAAATAAGACCATATCCAGACCCCTACTAGCCATGACAAGAATTTCGTCAAACATGTCATCAACATTTAACCTATAGGTGTAAACAATAGAATTAAGTGTATGGATCTCATACTTATCTGAGAATCACCATGAACCATTATTTCCTCATGTCATTTGTTGCCTTATCATTTATTAGGTGATAGATACATTATCCATTCATATACAAGTAAAAACATTCTGAGAGACATACATAGATTTTGTCACAAAAAAAATTAATATATATATATATATATATATATATATATATATATATATATATATATATATATATATAATATATATATATATATATATATATATATATATAACCAACATAATAGAAACAAAAATACCATAAACATATCAGCGATCAAAATCCACATATACATCACTACACTTACACATGAAAACCAAGGGAATGAATTTCTCATTAATGAATGCAATGAACCTACCGGAAATGGGACTACCACATTCCTCCTGACCATTGATTGGCTAATCCAAGTCTCTCTTGAGCCAATGATCTCCATGCCATATTCCAAGCATGAATGTGGGACTCATAGAACACATATGAAAAACACCAATCAACATGGATGCCACGAGAGTTCTCCACCTACACCATGAGGAATTTGAGTGCCTCCTAGTCTCTCAGGCTTTACCATGCATACATAGTCTAATCCAAGGATTATTAGGCCCTACACTGACACATACTCCCCAGGATTTACTGTGCATTCCATCATGGAACCACTAGGACCAATGGAAAGAATATCCACCTCTTGGCTTTACCATATATCCTACCATTCATTGACAAGGATTCATAGGCCCAACGAGGCACAAAATCTAGCTTACCTTCACCTACAGTCTTGTCTAGGGGTTACTAGGTCAATGGATTTGTGATCGTTAATCCGGTCTAGGGACCACTACACCATGTGTTTGTCAATTTAGAGATCCACCCCACTCAGCTTCGAATCCAACACGACCATCCCACATAAACCTAATGAGAGAACTCATCTCATCAAACCTATTAGGAAATGGAAAGGCTAGGTTGAAAATATTGTCACACCTGGCAAAACCCATGCCATGGTAGAAAAGAAACATATGCAATCCCATGCATACCAAATCTAGCAAGGAAAATACACATGAAAGTTGATATCTGCAATTAAGCCTGTTGTAGTTGCTTGATCCTGCCTTAACGTGCTTGATCTTTGCTTCCTCTTGCCTTCTTTTCCTTTCTTGCTCCAAGGCCAAAGTACTCCGAGAAAACTCTAAGTGTCCAAGGGTATGAGAGAGAGAGAGAATAATGAGAGAGCTCCAACACTCAACTGATTAATCCTTCACTGACCAAGCTTGCCAATTGATCCTCAAAAGCCTTTTTATTAATGAGGTCTTTATTTTCTTCATTTTCCATTATTTTCCTTCATTTTCCTCTCACATGCATTCTGTGACCTTTCACCTCCCTTTACTTCTACTTTCCATTATTTTCATAAATAATTGTGCCAAAAATGCCATCTTTCCTTTCCGAAGCCTTAGCCATTTCCTTTTCCAATTTTGCTTAGCCATAAACAACCAAATGAACACCCACTAGGAAGTTTTGTCCAACATTCAACTTGGAGTACGTGCCCCATCAATCGTGGTCTTATATATTTTTACATGGAATTTTCACCAGGGTTGTTACATTGTCTCAACGTTTGGTCAACTCAAAGGGTTGGTTGGCTCCTTAAGGTTTTGTATCATGTGTGGAAGGTTAGAATGGTTTTGTCCTAATAATCCCACTTCTTTGTTTAAAATTTTCTCGTACATGGACACAATAGACTGGGATGATCATACACAAATTAAATTTTCAAAAGAATAGTTTGATAGATGTGTACTGGCAATGAATTGACATGATCAACATCAAAGAAATATTTATTTTAGACTCAAAGTTGATGATCATCCTTGCTTAAAGGACACACAACAAATATTTCAATATGATCCTATCATTTATTATGAAGAATTTCTTAAGTGATTTGAGTGTCACATCACATTCAATGGAAGATCTTTCGTTCGAAAGAAGGCATGAAGATATATATGTCAATATAAGGCACCATGGGATCTATGTGATGAGTCTAAACTTTATATTGATTAAAATAGAGAAAATAAATATAAACCAAGTTGAAATGATGACGAATTGAGTTCACACAATTGTGAAGCATTGATGATGTGGAGGGACAATATAGATTGGAAATATATTCCCTCAAAACATGTCGTCATTAATTACACATCAAAATATGCTACAAAATCTTAAAAAGTATTAGAAAAATTTCATGATATGTTAATGTGTGTCTCTTCTATTCAAAATACGAATGAGTCACGAACCCATGTATACAATATTTTATTGAGTGAAACCATTGTTGACAGGGATATAGTTGCATAAGAGGCAATTCATTTGCTTCTAGAGCTCCTCCCTCTTTCAAAATGAAGCCATTGGTTTGTGGTTCTAAATGTTGGTATGAAGGTTTTGAAACAAGTACATGTATATACATATAATGTCGACAATGATAATTCCCTTATTAATGCATACACGAAGATAAATAATGATATCAAACACCTTCCATTGATGGATGCCACAAAATAATGGTCATATGAAAAATATCGACGTGGGAAGAAATTTCTACAATGGAAGAATGTAGCTATTGTACATGTGTTCCCTTGACTTATCTCAATTCTCAATCGAGAAAATGACAATTTTGTGAATTTTTCTAGTTCATTAGTTATTTTAGCTCCTACGAGGTTTGCAACTCATTCCACACTTCAACTTCCAATCAAATACATAAACCTCTAAAAGGAAAAGGTTTACCTACATTTTAGGAAGAGATGAAGCATGTGAAATATATTCTCATAGAGAAAATGAGTTTAATTGGAAGAAATCTATTAATAAACATTGATTTGAAAATTTGACAAAGATTTGGAGAAAATGAAAAATATTTTTTTTGGTGGGAGGTCAATTATATTGGCTCATGATTTGGGATAGTTGCCACCTGTTATGGATTAACCTGTATATGCATCTGGTTTTCCAAAAGAATTATGGAACTCATTGACAATGGTTGTGACACTTGATACTATGTTTTGACAAGATGGGCAGAGAAACCGAGAAAGAAATTTTCACTATTGGCTCATGAACGTAAGGGATGTAACACCAACTATGGAAGACTCGAAAGTACTCATGACTTATACAAATACACATTTGGATACTTCCACAATAGAGTCATTTTATAAGGAAATGCAATTGTTTGCGAGAAATGATAATGTGCAAAATCATAATAAGCATTGTTTAACAAACCTAAAGTGTTCCATTGGAGTCATTGTTACTGCAGAACAAAAAAACAAATACATGGAAACTAGGAAGAAATTGAACTAGACTTATTTATTGTATTTAGAGCTAGAGTGACCCTTACATCAAACATTTGGACTACTCTTAGAATTGCAAAAAAGATTTTGTATAACATTATGTTTCACATGAGAAAGACACATATTTTTTAGTAAGATTTTATAATTACATGGGAGTATCATGGGATGAATCATTCCCGCAAACATTTCCTATTACACCTATTGAAATTTTGTTGGAGCTTAACAATCCATGAGTAACAAAAGTTGACTTTAGAGAAAACTATTTTTAATATCTGCAAGAAGTAGAGATAGATATAATATTTAGTGCCATATCTCGAATAATCTATAATTTCAACTTCGCTTTTTATATAAACTATGGAAAAGATTAAAAAATAACAAATGTGAAAACCAGAAAAACAAAAAAAATAATATTTTCTAGCTAAAATTTTATTCTTCCCCAATAAAAGACCAAAAACCATAGTTCTTTTCAAAGATGTGATTTCGTGCTCCAACCTTTTCTAAATTACATAAATCATTGAACCAATCAGGCCGACATGATAACCAAACTCCAATTAGTTTATTTTTTTTTCTAAACGCAACATAATATAGAACTCATGAAATTGAGTATAAAAGCATGGACCAATCTTTTCTATTTAAAACACTTCCATATCCATCATTGGAGCGTGGAGAGGAGATATATTTCTGTTGAGATAACGAATTAAAGTAGAAATCCTTTTTTTTTTTCAGTTTATCTAGCGTGGAGCTATATTTCTGTTCTTAAGGCGAAAAGCACAACGCAATACAATTAAGAGTATTGAAGAGAAATTACGAGCGAAACCCATGGAATTTAAAAGGATTCCCATCGAACCTATTGTAGATATAACACTGAGTGCAAAAGATTTGTTAGAGACTTATTTCAGCTATGATGATGATGATTTGAGGAGCAGGAGCAGGAGATGGTATTCTAGCGAACGTATTTCTGTTGACAACACTAGCATGTTGTTGTGTGGCTCTGATGATCTTTACAGACCCACCACCCACGATGCATGCAAAGTATTAGTTCTCGAAGTTGAAGGAAAGGAACGTATTTTTGGTGACAACACTAGCATGTTGTTGTGTGGCTCTGATGATCTTTACAGACCCACCACCCACGATGCAGGCAAGGTATTAGTTCTCGAAGTTGAAGGAAAGGGACGTTTTGTTACTCAGCCTGTTATTCCATTTCCAAGTCCTCGGCAAATGATACAAATGAAGAACGACACCAACAATGATGGAAGTTTGACATTCACAGTTGTGACATACAATGTTCTCGCAGACGTATTGGCTACTTCAGAGAAGTTCCCAAACTGTCCTTCATTCGCCCTCAAGTGGGCATATCGCAGGCAAAATTTGTTGAACGAAATTTTACAGTGCGACCCTGACATCATTTGCCTCCAGGAAGTCCAACAGAACCATTTTCTTGACTTTTTCCATCCAGAATTGAAGAAATTAGGATATGAAGGGGTGTTTAAGGGAAAGAAAAGACAACCCCACAATATTCCAACTGTTGATGGTTGTGCAACGTTTTATAAACTTAACAAATTTGAGTTGCTAACTCACTGGTGGATTCATTTGATGCGTAAAGACAACATTGCTCTGCAAGTGATCCTTTCATTCAAAAATATCAATCAATCTCTATTCATAGCCAATACCCACATCCATGCAAATCCTGAAAACGGACATATAAAACTATTGCAGGTTGATTACTTGGTCGAACACTTGGAGGCATATGTCCGGAATAACCCTGATGACACTCTTGTACTATGTGGTGACTTCAATTCTTTGCCCGGAAGCGCCGTCCACTCACTCCTTACCAAAGGTTTAGGAAGTGCTTATTTTTCCTATCGCCAATGCAATGTTCCCCTGCAAGACGTGTCGAAGAAAATAGGTGTTACAGGGGAGCCACGTTTCACTAACTTCGTCCACAATAGCGACGGAAAATTTCAGGGAACGTTGGATTACATTCTGTACAGCCCCAGGAAGTTGAAGGTGGTGTCGTTACTGGAGCTAATTGACGAGGACGAGGTGAAGGACCGCGCACTTCCTTCAGTTAAGCGTTCTTCTGATCACATCCCGATTGCAGCTGAGTTTAAATACATCTCCGGTAATAAGCGACACACCAGTTGTGGTCGAAACTACAGATAGAAAAGTGGAGAAACTAATTTGCCTTTGGTTTACGCTCATTGTTGGTGTCTTTTAATTTTATTTGGTTATTTAAATCCTGGTTATTCTCGTATTGGGATTTTAGAAACAATAATATTCAACGTAGCTACTTTGTATTTGTTTTATTTAATCTTGTATATGTTGTATAGGGTAATCTTGAATAATCGTTCTTTACTATGTTACACTTTTATACTTGTTAAATTAAATTATACGATGATTAATTGGATTTTTTTTGAGTATATATTTTATTATTATGGATGAGAATGACTAAATTTTTATGTAAAAAAGGAAATTAATTTCAGACTACAAAAATTCAACCCGAGAAGTAATGGAACACCTATTTAATGTGGTTAATATAAAAGGTTGTGTGGTAATTTTATAGTTGGTAGGTGTATGGTATGATATTGACTCATAAAAAAAGAATTCTAGACAATATAGTAGCAAATGGATTAAGCCCCCTCTCGAAGCTAACAAGGTTAAAATCGATATATTTAAGTGTTATAGTTCAAAGTGTTTGATTTTAGTTGAATGCATGAACAATAGGTCTTCAAGAGGCATATCAATAAATGGAGTAGTTCTTAGCAACATATCTAAGTGGGGAAAGCTAGATATATAAAGATACAAATACTTCCTTTTAAAATTGTATGAGAAACACAGGATTTAAAGACAATTCTCAATAGCTAGAACTCCTGAAGAAAATGGTGTTGCCAAAATACTAAACATGATTGTTCAAGAAATGGTTGGAGCAATGTTTGATGAGTCAAAAGTTCCAAATACTTTTTTGGGAGAAGTAGTTCAAACAAAAATCAACATTCTTAATGTTTCTCATATTAGAGTAAACAAAAACAAGACTCCTATGAACTATGGCATGATAAAAAACTTCCCTAAACATTTCAAAGTCTTTCGAAGTTAATGTTATAACAAAATAAATGAGAACAACTTGGGAAAGTTTGATTCCAAAGCAGATGAAGGAACCCTACTTGGTTATTCCTCTAGAAGTCAAGATTATAAATTTTATAACGAAACACTTTGTAGAATAGTTGAATGCATTGATGTGAGAATAAATGAGGCATCTCTTCATATAGGTAGACAAAAATAACATGATAGATTAGATGATCAAATCAACTATGAGCCCCAATAGGAGGAAATAGAAAAGCAATGAGAACACGAAGAACAAGAAGAACAAGAAGAACAAGAGGAAGAGTAAGAAGAGGTGGAAAATCTGCATCCATAGGCTCCCTCAAGGTATGTTAAAAAAATTCACTTAGAAAACTAGATCCTTGGTAATAAGGAGTTAGGGATTCAAACTACAAGACAATTGAAAAGCACATCAGGGTATGTCAAATATGCTTTAATGTCCAAGATTGATAGCAAGAAATTTGTTGAATTTTTTGAAGATAACCATAGGGTTAATGTTATGGAGGAAAAGTTTGACCAAATTAAGAAAAATCATACATGGGAAATTGTTCCTTAAACAAAATATAATAATGTAATTGGGGTTAAGTGGGTCTTCAGGAACAAACTAAATGAGGATGGAGAAGTAGCAAGGAATAAGGATACATTTGTCTATAAAGGGTATTCTTGATTGGAAGGTGTGGATTTTAAAGAAACCTTTGCTCCTATAGCTAGAATTGAAGCTATCAATTTTTTTTTGGCATTTGCTTGTTTCAGAAAGTTCAAAGTTATGTTGGTTTTCAAGCCACTGTGGGAGTTATTTGTACCTTCATGTTCCGGATTATCCACAGTTTCCAGTTTAGTCTGTCGACGTTTCGAACCCCAACGGGGGTCCATCTTCAGGACACTTCTGAAAGATAGAAATGAAATGAACGAAAGATGAAAGATGTCAAATCAATGTCAAATCAATATTCTTGAATGGTGATTTAGAGGAGGAAATTTATGTTGAGAAACCATAGGTATTTCAATATTCAAGAAATGAAAATGATGTAAATAGGTTGAAGAAAACATTGTATGGTCTAAAGAAAGCTCCTAGGGCTTGGTATTCAAGGCTTGAAAAATATATACAATAGCAAGGTTTTGTAACAGTAGTAATAGACATCAATTTCTATATCAAGGTCGGTAATGAAAATTTTATTATTATTGTGATATATGTATATGACATTATTTTTGGAAGTGATGTTGTTATAATGAGAAAATGTTTCAACAAAAATGCAAAAGGAGTTTGAGATGTCCATGCTGGGAGAATTGTTATTCTTCCTATGATTGCTAGTGATCTATTCATCTCTCAAACAAATTATTTAAATGAAATATTAAATAAATTTTGCATGGAAAAATATGCATTGGTTAGAACTCCTATGGTCACAAATGTAGCTTGACCAAAGAGGATAAATCTCTTGATGCAAATCAAAGTATGTATAGATCAATGATTAGATCTATGCTCTATTTAATAACATAAAGACTATACATCATGCAACTATTCCAAAAGCAAATCATGTGCTAAATGTGAAAATAATTTTAAGATATTTGAAAGGCACCCTAGACTTAGGCCTATGGTATTCAAGAAGCAAATAGTTCACTCTAATAGAATATACATGTTGAGAAATCTAGGGCATAATAGATTAGGGTTTTATAAACTTGATTTTCTCTTTATTCTTGACACTTTCTTGTGATATTAGATTAGTGTGTCATTATTATTATGTTGTTATCTTCATCATCAATACAAATTCCAATAAGAAGATCACAATTCAAACAAGAGGACACCAAAAATAGGCTTCAAGCTAGGGCAAAAATGACAAAGGGGAAAACCAAAAAAATCCTTCTTATAGAATCAATTCAATAAAGACTTCCAAGACCTTGACCTAAGACTAACCACCAAAAGATAAACCATCCATTCTTCAAATAATTCTCTGCAAAAAATGGATCTAAGTAGACTTGCACTTGTGAACTAGAGATTGCAAAGACATAAATTCAATTCTTCCTCTTCTTCGTTGCTTCTTCTAGAAATTTTGTTCTTCCTTCTTGGTTTAGATCAGATCAGAAACTTGTTTTGTTGTATGTCTTTCCAATGAGTTTGAGCTTCTCTTTTATAGGCTTCTTGATGTCTAGATTAGGCCTCTTCTAGGCTGACTTGAAGGGCTGGCTGACTTACCTTTTGGTCGACCTCTAAACTCATCTTTTACACAATAATATTTTCTTGCTCTGATTCTTGAGCCACACAAGGCTTTTACATCTTGACTTTGACTCTTTGACATGATTCGACAAATTCTAAAGCACATAATGGGTGCTTGATATACAATAGGTAAGAAACCCATTTCATAGTAAAATAATTTTTCTTTTTACAAATAAATATTTCCTTTTCTTTCCTTTTACAATTACAATGATGACATAATTATGAAGACTGACACTAGTTACATTTTCAACAATACAAATGCAGGTTGTGTAGGTAGTGTGGATGACAAGAAAAGCACTAGTGGAGGAGAATTTTATCTATGATTTTTTTTGGTTTCCTCGGCGAGTAAGAAACATACTTTTGTCTCCCTATTTACATCTAAAATAGAATACGTTGTAGTAGAAACTTGTTGTACTCAAGTTCTTTGGATGAAAAAAACTTTGCAAGATATGAAGGTAAACATGTCAAGTACTATTAATATGTTAAAGAATCTTATTTCACACATAAAGAAAAAGTGCATCCCCATCAAATATCACTTTCTCAGAGAAAATGTAGCTGACCAGAGTGTAAAGTTAGAATACATTAGTTCAAAAGAAAAAGTTTCAAATATCTTTACCAAAACACTACCCAAATAAGATTTTGAGTATCTTAGAGAGAGGTTATGAGTGAAGCATCGTTAGAAGCATAAGAGAAGAATGGGACTCTAGATGTAGTCACAAATAGAAGAAATATCCATATATACTCATCAAACGGAGAGAATATGCATACATAAGGAGAGATCACATACATGGGGATTCCTCAGTCGAAAGAAGATGTATTGTAGTTGTAGCCAAATTTGGATCTTTCCATTGATGTCAAATGGGGAGAGATAAGCAAAAATAATGAGAATCAACAACCTTTCAAAGAAAGACGAAAATAAAAGAAGAGTTAGCTAGTATTTAGGGGAAGTTATCAACAAAAGTACATTAATGAGACGATTATGTCTAGTTGTGTTGCATTCTAAACAAATGTACATTAATGATAGGATTATATCTAGTGGTGATGCCATCAATGCTAAAGGGGGATACTGTTCCACATATGTTGTTATTGACATCAACTAAAGTGTTGTAATTGATGTTAAAGGAAGTTTTGAAATGTCATTGATGGCTAAGGAAGTAGCTTAGGTGGATCCCTACCCAAGATCAACCACTAAAGGGATGAATAAGGAAAATGAATGAAATTTGGAGTTTCCTCAACATGGAGCAAAATTTGGCATTTCCATGATGTTCCTGCATGGAACATTGTATTGTATATTAGGTGCCAAGGGAATATTTGAAATTTGAAAAAGTAAGGACATGGTGTAGTATAAACCAAATATGGTGAAACACTTTATAACTTAAATGAATGCTTGTTTCATGAAATATGGTTGTCTTAATCTTACCAACTTGATTGAATTATTCTTAAACCTTGAATAGTGGGTACCAAAGTGGGTTAATGATGTTATGCATAGAATCAACATGAAACAACGAAGGTGGATCCTATATTGGGGTAGCGGAGCACCTGTCAGCAAATGCTTTATTGATTGCACATCCCAATATGGCATAATCTTATATTTAGTATGATGTGTAAAGGTGGGCCCCATACTGGGGTATCAAAGCACCACACAAGGGATTCTTATTGATTGAGCATCTTGATATAATATGGCACATCTACGTGGATGACACATGGTAGGAAAAAATCAAAATTTTATTTAGCCAATAGAGCTTTGTCAAGCGACAAATGGAAGTGTCATAAGGTGATACATGGTAGATGACATGGCAGATGGAACACATGGAGAATGGTGATTGGTCCATGATGGCTTAATGTTTCAGACCCATAGGTCTCAAGACTTGAGACAAGATCATGTTTGGAAAGGTTTTCCCATCTTATTTTTTCTTTTGAAAAGCCATAAAATGAAAGTTACAAGCCAAGGGATTAAGCAGTATCGGCCCTATAGATAGG
Source organism: Pinus taeda (assembly GCA_000404065.3). Classification (NCBI taxonomy): domain Eukaryota; kingdom Viridiplantae; phylum Streptophyta; class Pinopsida; order Pinales; family Pinaceae; genus Pinus; species Pinus taeda. Next base: position 342,527 of record APFE030158379.1, read on the forward strand.
TATCAAAGTACTACAATGAACAAATATGGAGTGATCAAATATGTAAGTGTCCAAAATGGATGGTTAAAGTTCTAGTCAGTCAAGATTTTGCATAGAGGATTAGGTCACAACACATGGTCTTGGGTGTTCGATGATTTATATCCAAGAGCTAAAGAGTTTTGAAAGAATTGAGGTATTAGTACATCTAGTTTGTATATAAGAGGGCCCTCTTTAGTGTACCTTGACCTTGAATCTATTGAACTAAATGCTTAGGATGTGGTCCCAACTCAAGGTATTGAAGGCTCAATGTTTAAATCATAGATCTAAAGGGTAATGAAATATTTTGGGTATTAGGACATCTACTTATATAAAAGTGGACCCTCCTCACTAGACCCTGATTCTAGATTTAGCATAAATAACAAAAAGAAATATGGGCATCTAGTTATTTAAGTGCTTTTCAAAGTATCTTCACGAACGTGGACATGGATTTTAGATCTATTACATTTGATTGTTTAAGAACATGGTCTTGACACAAGATCATGTGGGATGATGGTTAACATCCTAGAGATGGAATCAATATTAAATAATTTGGGTAGGTAATTCACCCATATATTTGCATATCCATTATATGAATGTGGACCCAGATTCTAGATCACTTGGAATAGTTTTTTTAGAACACTGTCATGATAGAAAATCATGAGAATTTAATGCTTTAACCCATGAAGGCCAACAAATCAAGAAAATTGAAAAGAAATCTAGGTCATTTGGATTAGATTTCCCAAGGCATGATATATTTGATTAAATTATTCTCATGTTTTGTCGACCCTAACCAAGTCTATTTTGGATAAGATTTTAAAATGTGGTATACATAACTCGAGCTAAAAAGGTTTGGGGTGTTTGTGCAAAGATGATCTGAGAAAATCTATTTTGTAAGCCACACTTCCAATATTCTACACCCCCTTATAAGGTCTATAATACCTTGGTATTGATTCATTGTTCTTATTTTGTTGCTTGAGGGATGTCTGTATATATGGTTGTAGTCTCACAAATACCCAATCCCCTTCTTCAAATGACTTTTCACTATGATGTTCATCCACTTGTTGTTTCATCCTATTTTTTGGCATCACCAGGTTGCCCTTCAATAGTTTGAGAACCTCTTGTTGGTGCCCTATGTGGCCCTCCACTACTTGATCCTTTACAATCCCTTTCACAGTTGATGTGATGGATGAAGGATCATATGCATAAAGTTCCGTAAATGGGGACATTTGTTTATGAAGGATTTGTTGTATCACCATTCTGCCAAAGGTAACCACTTGAACCATTGTGGTTTTTTATCATATGAAAAAAATGTAGATATCCTTCTAAATATTTATTAAAAATATCAAGTTTCCCATCATATTGAGGATGGTAAGATGGTATGTGATCCAATTAAGTACTAAAAAATAAAATAATTTAATTCCAGTGAAAATTGGATTTATATCACTTATATTAATCTTCAATATTCCATTTATCGTTTGGATTTTTAATGTTTCTACCATTGTACTTTCTCTAAAATTATGAGTTTTGTCACAAAATCTATCAT